>WEKX01027434.1:347831-399524 GCA_013390025.1 Pitta sordida | reverse complement strand
CGGGGCGGCGGTGTCCAGGCGACGGCGCGGCGTGAGGGGCCCGCGCGTGTCCTCGGGCGTGGGCCGTCCCCTCACGGAGCCCCTTTAGGGACATCCGCCCTCACGGAGCCCCCTTCGGCACATCCCCCCCTCACGGAGCCCCCTTGGGGACATCCCCCCCTCACGGAGCCCCCTTAGGGCCATCCCCCCTCACGGAGCTCCAGGGGCGGCCTCGGGGCCAGCGGGGTGCCCGGGGAGCCGCTGCCAGCCACGGCAGCTCTGTGTTTGTGGGGGTGCCGTGGTTTGGCCTCACCTGCCGTAGGGCTGCTGGGTTAAATTTTCCCACAAACGTTCCCGTGTTTTGTTTCGGGTTTTTTTGTCTGCGGCCGCGAGAGGCGAGGTGCTGGGGTTCCCTGCGGGCTCCCAGCTGCTCGGGTGGGTGTTCAGCTGGGGCTGAGGGAAGTGCTGAGGGTCCCGAGTGTCCTTTGTTTCAGTCTCTGTTTCGGTGTTGGGACGTCAGGGTGTCCTGGGGGATGGAGCCAGGCTGGGAGAGCTGCGGGTGTTCACCTGGGGAGCAGAAGGATCCAGGGACACCTTGGAGCCCCTTACAGTACTCGAATAAAAAAAGATGTTTATGAAAAAAATGGAGAGAGGGTTTTTATTATATGGAGAGATTCCACGGGACAAGGGGGAACACTTTTACACTGAAAGAGAAGAGCTTTAGATGAGACAGGCCCTGGCACAGGCTGCCCAGAGAAGCTGTGGCTGCCCCTGGATCCCTGGGAGTGTCCAAGGCCAGGCTGGAGCAGCCTGGGACAGTGGGAGGTGTCCCTGCCCATGGCAGAGCTGGGACTGGAGGAGCTTTAAGGTCCCTTCCAGCCCAAACCATTCTGGGATGTAATGCCACCCTAGTTCTGCAAACCACCCTGTTATTCCTTAGCTGTTGAATATGTAACATCCAAATGCCTTTAATCCCTCCTGGGAAATCCCACATCACCTGTGTCACCTGTGTGCACTCCCATTTGGCTATTTAAAAACAAAACAAAAAAAAACCAATTTCTCCCTCTCAGAGTTTACTTTTCTCCACCAGTGTCGCGGGAGTTTTGGTGCCGCGTTGTGCCTGTGCCGTGTTCAGCCTGTTCCTGTGTCAGCAAGTTATTCACACTTTCTAAAAACTATATGTGCTTTCACCAGCCAGAGATGATGATGAGATTTTGTTCTCCTGAGCATCCACGTAGGAAGGACTGGGAAGTGGCTCTGGGGTTGCTGTGGCAAAACTTGATCCGTAGGAAAGCCTGGAAATGGGGCAGTCTGACATTCCAGTGGAGCAGCCTGTGGGAATGGTCTCATTTGTGGGGGAGGGACCCTTGAGAGTGGTGGGGAGGCAGAGCTCTCTCCCCAGCTGGTGGCTTGGGCTCTGAAGAAGGTAAGACTCAACTTTAGGAAGGCCCAGCTTGCCCTGTTTCCATCCCTGGCAGCTGTGGTAGCTCCTCAAATCCCCCGTAGCAACACAGGGATGTCGGAGCCGTGGCAGAGTAGGGAAGTCAGGGGTGGAAAGTTCAGAGAGGCAAGAGAAGGTGTCAGTAATTAAACATAAATTTATATAATGCTACAGCATGCCTCAGGGCACCGTGGTTAGTCATACACAAACACGTTTTGATTTTCTATCACAGAGACCAAGTACAGCCATGGCATTTTCTGTGGATGGGATCTCTTGGTGTTTGGCTTTTCCCACAGATTTGCATGCAACTGAGATTTGATCTGGGGACAAATACAGGGGAGGTTAGCTTAGTGTGATTCCTGTGCCCTCTTGGGGTGAGTGTTGATTGTTCCTAAGGGGGGTGTCAAACACATTTTTTTTTCGAGGGCTATTTAAAATGAAGATTGTGATAAAATTTTAACAGTATCACCTAAAATCCTATTTCCTGCCCCCAGATTATCTCCCTCCTTATGTTTTCTCATTTCACTAGGGCGAACGAACACTGGGAATAAAGTAGCTGGGCTTCATTGGCAGAAATACCATCTGTGGCAGACCTGCTCTTTGTTTGCTTCACCAGGATCATAATTAGGCCTCCAGGGCAGCTATCAAAATAGTGTTAAACCCAGTTTTTGTCAACAAAGTTAAAACTCCACCGTTATTTGACTGAGAGTGAGGACTAGGGGTGGCTTTGGGCTGGGGCATTAGACTCCAGGGTTTGTCATCTGTTTGCCTGTCATCTCACGAGAAACAAAGGGGAAATGAGGTTTGTTTCCTCTGCTCCTGATATTGCCTCAGTGACAGTGCAAAGTTGCAGCCAACGCTCCAAATTACCCCCCTTTTCATGAGTAATGCCTTGGCTTTAACTGGAGGTGGGCTTGGGCTTCTTTCTGGAGACGTTTCTCACACGCTGGACGCCGTTTTTGTGTTCTCCTGCAGCTCTCGGGTTCGGAGCCAGGCTGAGGAGCACAGGGCAGCGAGATGTCGGGCCGCAGCGGCAAGAAGAAGATGTCCAAGCTGTCCCGGTCGAGCAGGGCCGGGGTGATCTTCCCCGTGGGGAGGATGATGCGCTACCTGAAGAAAGGGACGTACAAGTACCGGATCGGGGTGGGAGCCCCCGTGTACATGGCAGCTGTCATAGAGTACCTCGCAGGTAAAGCTACAGCTGGGCCTGCTGCAGGACACAGGGATGGGACACCCACGCTCCTGGAAAGAGGGATCTGCCAAGGGCAGGCTTCGGGAAGCGTGAGGAAAAGGCTGGGGAGGGTAATGTGTTTCCTGAAGAGGCTGAGGATGGGGATTTTCTCCTTTAGAGGCACCGTGCAGCTGGGGAGAAAACTGGTATTACATTATTAGAATAGGGGTTTGATACACGGGAATGTGAGCAGGGACAGGAGCGCAGGGAATGGCCTGGAGTTGAGTTGTGAGGCTTAGGTTGGATATTAGAAAAAGGTTCTTCTTCCCATGGAGGGTGGTCGGGCACTGCCAAGGCTCCCCAGGGCAGTGGACACAGCCCCAGGACTGCCAAAGCTCCAGGAGGGTTGGGATGATCCTCTGGGGACACGGGGTGACTCTTGGGGATGGGCCTGTGCAAGGGTAAGGGTTGGACAACAGTGATCCTTCACACTTTTGTGGTTCTGTGAATAACAGGAGAAACCAAGCAAACCCACTTCATATAACTTTTGTGCTCTGTAAGTGAGCAAACTGGCTTGCTGGCTGCAAGGTCATAGTCTTAAGCTTCAACAGGGAAAGTTTAGGCTAGATATTAGGAAAAGATTTTTTACTGAAAGAGTGACCCGGATGTGGAATGGGTTGCCCGCAGAGGTGGTTGAGTCACCAACCCTGGATGTGTTCAAGGGGAGGCTGGATGAGGTACTGAGTGATATGATCTAGATGTAGAGGATAGGTTAGTTGGATTATAGGTTGGACTAGATGATCTTCAAGGTCCTTGCCAGCCTTATCTATACTGTGATATTGTGATTTCTCCTTGCAGGACAGTGTCAAAGTCTTATATAAAAGTTGTTATTTTGTATTTTAAAAGCCCTTTTTCTTTGCCAAAGTGTATCACTTATTCTGGGTTTAAATCCTCCCACATCCTTTCTGGAACTGAGCCCAGAGGAAGGGGCAGGTGTCACATGTTGACACGTACTGTGATTCTGTGTAGGAATATTGCAGAGTGTCCTACGATCGTATCTGCTCCGTTTCTGATTTAATTGTGGGAAATGGCTCTTTAGCTAATTGTTAGAACCCAGGGTGGAGAGAGGATTCTCCCTCGGGTTGCTCAGGTGTTACAGATCAAGACTGAGGTGCATTAGGGAATCTGTGAGGAGTCACAGCCTGGATGGAACGAGTTGTGTGGGTCGTGTTTCAGGAGCAGAGTTTGTTGCCAAAGTGGCGTGAGGGAGCTTGCACAGAGCCTGGTTTTCCATGGAAGAGCATGCCAGGCTTCATGTGATCATCACTGTCTTTTTTTACGTGTGAAAGCACTATTTTCTTTTAAATCTGAAATCTCAATATTATATTTCACTAATTTCACTATTAAAATTACATCTCTGATGATGCCTAATAGAACGTTGCAGAAACTTCCATGTTTGTGCTGGCACGTTTCAGGACGAGAATCAACTATTTTAATTTTTTTTTCCTTTTCCTGAGGCTTCTTCTGGAGCTGGAGTGACAAAACATTGCTCATGAGGAAGAAATCACACTAACTTGTATAATGCTGCCTTGTGACTCTGCTGACTTTCTGTCTGGGAAGGAATATGTTTTTTCTTTTCCCCCTCTGCAGGGACTCAGAGATTTCAGAGGCGTTTCCAGGATAAATGTTTGGAGATGCTTGTTCTGAGCTGTGGCATCTCTTAAAAGGTGCAGTGATGAACTGTCAGCAGCACATGGGGTGTGTGCAGCACTTCAGTGGTGCAGGCTGAGTTATGGCCAGCACTGCTGACCTCTTACCTGAACTAGAACAACGTGTATCTTGGCTCTGCTCCTGGCTAGTAAGGGCAGTTTAATTTAAAGTTTAAATTTATGGTATGGGCAGAAAGAAAAGAGTGTTTAGTGAACCAGGAAAGAATATTGCTGGGAGCCCACAGAGATTGTCAGGGAATGCTCTTTAAAGCTGCTCAGCTCAGCAGAGAGCCCCATCTTTAATGTTTCTGAGCAAACACCTATTCCTGGTGGACAGCGGCCTTTCCAAACCAAGCTCTGTCCAGAGTTTTGTTTAGAAATACACTACAAAGGTGGAGAGTTCAATCAAATAGGCAGTGCTGCAACATGTAACCCTGCTGGTCTCATTACTGCTAAAACTTTGTGTGGGTAAAGTCTCTGGTTTTGGGAAACCTGTAGAAACAAAGTGTGGTTTTCCAAGGCTGTTGTGTTCTATGTCAAACTGGTAAATGTTCTTAATATTATCTGATGCTTCCTATTAGAGATGCCATTCTTTTCTCCTGGGCTTGCAGCTGTGAAATGGTGTTTGCTCGGGATGAAGAGCTGCATGCAGGGCAGCTGAGCTGCTTCAGGCTAAACCTGGGAGGGTGGCAGTAGAGGGGCCTGGATTTTCAGCTCTTTCACAGGTCAAACCAAAATTTTTTGTTATGTTAAAACATTTATGAGAACTTCTCCTCTAAACCCCTCAGTGCTTCTCTGTGTTTGAGCAGAGATTTGATGTTTTACAAAAGGGGGAGGGTGGCCTCCAAGCCTTTTCTTTTAAACCTCTCTCTGCTGTTTTATGTCTTAGGCTTGAAAAATCATATTGGAAAACTGCAGCTTAATTCCTTGTTTCCTGGAACAGGCTCCACTGGCTTCAGAGTTTAAACTCTATGAAAAACTGTGTGGTTTTCAGCAGACACATGCCCTGAGTGCTGCAGTCACAGTCACCTGAGTTGAACATCGGCTGCACGTGTCACCTTCCCAAAAAGGAGACAGAGAGCACAGGAGTCACTGTGAGCGGTGAGCTCATGGCAGATGCCAGTGGGAAGCCATCCTCTCTAATCTGGGGCAGAGCACAGCACCAGGAAGGGCTTCCTCCTCCCCAGGAGGCACCTGGCAGAGACCCCTGTGTCTGCTTTGCTCCTCTGCCAGTGAGAGACCAGCCAAGCCAAGGGGTTTCCATTTGCAGGTGGAGCACCAGGGGCTCCATCATCTGATACCTTTTTTCAGCGCAAAGGTGCTGCTGGTAGATTTGTATGTGGCAGTGTAACAGGAACTGGCACAACTTATCCCAAAGGGAAGATGGAAACCAGGATAACCTGGAAGAAATCTTTCCAGTTTGCTATGGGTAGTTCTCATAGGCCTTTCTTAGTCCAGTGGCACAAAAGCAGGTTGAGCTCAGCTGAACAGACACCTTTGTCCTGGCTGGGATGCTTTTCCTTCACAGGCACTGCAAATCTGTTGATCCATCAGCTAAAGAAACCTTTTTTCCCAGTATGTCACAGGATGAGGAGATGTAAATCCCATTCATGTCCCATGGCGTGGCTGCTGCTCAAGGGTTGTGTTCTCACCAGGTCCAAGTGCTGATCAAACAGGAGAAAATACTTCAAAAAACCTTCCAAAATAAGTGTTGGGCAGTGGAGAGTTCTGGGCACTGCCCTGTAGCCCTGCATTCAACGTGTGCCAGAGCCCTTCAGGGTTTGTTTGTGCTGAAGGGCTCTGGGTTTGAAGTTACACTCCTAGTGTGGAGGCACCTTTGGAGATTCTGAATCTTGCAGGAAGGAAGTAGAGCAGGTAAAGTAAAACCACTCCATGGCTGAGAATATCAAGATGCCCAGATTCAAGACAACTTGCTGTGGTGCAGGCTTTTGTTACAGGACCTATATTCTCAGGCTAAGAATTTAGGTAGCCTCAGCTTTTAAGGTGTTCCTACTTGAGCTGTAGAGCAGTTTCTCTAGGGTTCTGTTATCATCAGCAGAGGATGTGATAACTGAAGCCTCCAGTTTTGATGGATGTGTATTTTGCAAGTGCCATTTTACATTCTTAACCCCTGAGTCCTGCCTCCGCCATTAGAGAAATACACACATAAACCACCCCTAGAAGCAGGTAAGACAATTATTTACCCATCCTTTGGTGAGTTACACACCTATTCCATGCATCACCCCTGCCTGGGATGCCCTCCTTCCCGGTGTCCTGCGATGGACGGCTGGCGTTTGAGCTGTTCTGCCTTTTTTGCTCCTAACATTAGGCAGAGGAGACTTGGGTGCACCATCAGGATGCTGCTGGCCAAAGGACCCACACCTGGGGCAGTGGGGTGAGCACACAGGTAGCGGGGGGTGCCTGTTGTTGGCACAGCCGGCAGAACTCCGGGTCCCTCTCGGGTAAGTGTGTGTTGTTTTGTTTTACCCCCTGATGCAATTCTCCTCTGCTGTCAGCACACGTCTGCAAAGCCTGCTGGAGAAGCCTGGGCCTCTCTTCTTGCTCTCTGCTGGTCTGCACAATGGGTGGAATGTGTTCCTGCTGCTGCCTCAGCTCCACTGGCAGAGCTCGGGGCCAGGGGCTGCAAGTCCCAGAGCTGGGTTATGCAGGACCTTCTTTCAGTCTCCTCTGTTAAAATCCAGAGCAGACTCTAGGAAATGCTAGAGCTGAGAGGGTCCTGCCCTAAGCTCTACAATTAACTGTGATCGTGCATATAAATTTTAAATAGAAGCTTTTACATCTGCAGTGTTCAGTTAAATATGTGCACCAGTGGAAACTGGAAGACAAGTCTGTACTTTTGTTATTCTAACTGAGTGGAATTGAAAGCTTGTATTTTCCCCGTGAGCCAAGAGCTAAGCCTCATGTTGAAATCATCTGGATTTTGGCCAGACTGCGTTATGAATGTTTCCACTAGATTTTTCATGAAAGTTCTCCTACTTATAATAGTTACAGTTCTTTATTTAGATTATGAAAAGGAGTAAGGTTTCATTAGGACATCAATAAGATACCAAAAGGACACTGATGGGCTGTAATTGTCATACTCCTGTATGAAATGCAAAACACAAACCAATGCAAACACAAACCCAAAACCCAGAGGGAAGCACTGTGTGGTTTAAATAAAACAGAGTGTGAATATGCTTTTTATGAAAAAAAAAAAAATCCCTTCTTCCTTCTCAGTGTTTCAGTAGAGTTCTTACCTGAGAAATAACTTCTGAGTAAGGGCCAAACTCTGTCAGTTAATGAATTGTACTGATTGATTGTTACAGTCCAAATGAACTCAGAAAGATGTGTCATATTTCCTCTGTAATACTTAGGGAAAGCTCAGTGACTTTGGATGCAGTATCAGTGTTACTGCTAATCTAGAGAAACCTCTTTTGAAGTGACCTCCCATTCCCAGTGTACAGGGAACCTCCTGTCAATGCTTCGTGCACTGAAGCTCTCACGTTGGCTCTGCTTGCATCTAAGGCAAACCTTTTGTATCTTGTTCTGAAATGAAGCTTCTCACAGATTTTGATGCCTTTAATGCAGAATTCCAGCAGTGCCTGGCTGGTGTGTTGACTTTCCGAGTATTATCTCTTCAAATGCACCTCAGTCTTCATCTTACCTGGTCCTGAGAATCCTTGCTGTTTGTCAGAGCTGTGTGTGCTCGGTTTGGGGGTTCACTGCATGCTTGACTCTTCTGTTTTTACAGGGCTACTGCTGCATTTTGGGCTGCTGATGTACATTTCTGTAGGGTGGGGTTTTTGTCTTGGGACTCGTGAAAGAAATTATGTGAGCCAAACTTAGCATATTTTCTGCTACCTCTCCTTTAGGGGATTGGGAATTTACCTGAATTTACAAGTACATCAAGTGGGGTTTGGTTTCTGCCTTTCCATAGGCAAAGACTTTTCAATCTGAAAACGTCCCTGGAAAGGTACCTGGGTATTAAGAAGGACTGTCAAATGTGTGTGCAGGGTGTACCTGAGCTGCATGTCTTGTGGCTCATTTTTATCTCGGTGTCTTGCAGCTGAAATTCTGGAGCTGGCAGGAAACGCAGCACGGGACAACAAGAAAGGAAGGATTGCCCCCAGACACATCCTCCTGGCAGTTGCCAATGATGAGGAGCTGAATCAGGTACCCACTCCCATTTCAGTGCAGGAGCTTCCTGCTGTGCCATGAGGGAAGCTGCTACCACAGGATGTTGGAGGCAGTTTAATCTGAGACATGAACGCAGCAGTTCGAGCAGAGGGAAGGACTGTGCCCTCTAGAGTAAAAGCTCTCAGGATCACTTGTGGGATCCCTTTTGCTAGAACTTGTTGAGTAAGGCCAGAGCTCGTGGCATGGGCTGGGAATTCTACTGTTCAGGGGTGCCAAAAATGTTCAGTCAGCATCAGAGCATCTCTTCTTGGTAGGCCCCATGTTAAGATGGATGACATCATTCACACTTTGAATACTCCTGCACTTAATTTCTCTGCCTTAAACAATGAAAATGTGGTGCACATGAAGTCCTGTGGCTCTGTTTCCAGCCAAGAAGACTGGAAAAGTCAAAACAGGCCAGGAGAGAAGGAAAACCAGGCCAACACTTCCAGCCCTTTCCCAGCTCTGGGTTTCTGGTCATTAACCCGTGAACTGGGATCTAGGTCCAGTGCTGTCTGTTAGGAATTAGCCACACTTTGTCCTCCACATGGAATCCCAGCCCGTTCCTGTTTGCCTCTGCAAAGCAGGTCCTTGGTGCTCTTCCTTGCTTTCCCAGATGTTTTTCTAAGTAGCCCACAGGCACTTTTCTTATTTTACCCGTACTCAGTGCTCATGAGTCACCCAGGACAGGGCTGCACAGAGGCCAGCACTCCCTTCTTCTTGTGGATTTTCTCCCTGATGGTGTTTTGGTGGTGCAGGATCTGTAATGTGCCTCTGTATGTCCTGGCAGTTGCTAAAAGGTGTGACTATTGCGAGTGGAGGTGTCCTGCCCAGGATTCAGCCTGAGCTTCTAGCCAAGAAACGGGGTGCCAAAGGCAAATCCGAGACCATCCTTTCCCCTGCTCCTGAGAAGAAGGGGAGGAAAACCATGGTGAACAAAAAGAGTGGGAAGAAGGCAAAGTCCACCAAGGCCCGGACACCCAAGAAGGTGAGCACAAGGCAGGTGCAGATTCCATAACTGTGTAGAATCTCTTTATCTCCACCCTAACTGTGGGCAGCAAACTCTTGCTTTTAACATCAAGGAAGCTGTGTTTTAGAGCCTGTTCTAGCTGAGAGGTGTCCTGCCTTCAGCCTTGTACAGTTACTGGGTTGCTGCTAAAGGTTTGTCACTGTCCAGAGAACTTGTCCTGGTGTGGTACGTCAGTGTCATTGTGACAAGCTCTTTGTTTCCTGGGTTCTTGGCTGCGCTCTTGTCAGTGGTTTTTAAAAGAAGAATAAGTGAATCAGAACTTGGCCACTGCACCTTCCCACCTTACCCACAGTGGATTAATTTGGGAAAGCAGTAACTCAGGTCAGTGCTCTTGCTTTGCCATTCCAGAGCATTCACCCTAAGACACTGCTGAGTTTTGAGTGGCTCGGATTAAATGATGTCAAGCTTTGAGTTAAACTTGCATTAAGCACATTTTTCTGGAGGCCTCTAAGCTTTAAAACAGTTCCATAGCTGAGGATATGCAGAAACAACTTTTACAAAGGAAACAGTGTTGCTTAATAGGATGTTTAATAAGATACCTCTGTGTGTTGATCTCAGCCACCACCTTCCCTTGAATTGTGCACATCAGAGTTTGGACTTGTTAGGGAGTGTTACCTTCCTGACACACCTTAAAGCAAATACTGAGGGATGTGAGGAGAAGCTCCTTCAGGACTCCTGTGTTTGCTGCTCCTGGAGCTGAGCAGCAGGAAGGATTTATGATTTATTAATTGAGACTTAACAATCTTTTTTCAGATCATAAAGTTGTTTTTCCTTCAGATTGTGCCACTTGACTGAGTTACCAAGTTTGATGGAGTATGAGCTCTGCTCTGTTAGCAACAAAAATAAACTAACACATGCCCACCCA
Source organism: Pitta sordida (assembly GCA_013390025.1). Classification (NCBI taxonomy): domain Eukaryota; kingdom Metazoa; phylum Chordata; class Aves; order Passeriformes; family Pittidae; genus Pitta; species Pitta sordida. The sequence continues at coordinate 389,153 of WEKX01027434.1, read as the reverse complement.
TAAATACAACCTTATTTGTTAGTAAAGCTACAGATGGGTGTGGGTGCCCGGGCTCTGAATGTGACTACAAATGTATGTAGTGCCTCAGATGAACCACTGCTCTTCAGCATTATATAAACAGTGCAGAATTCTCCTGTTACATAATCTTGGGGGATTAAAGGGCTATGAGTAACAGCCTCTGAGAAGAGGAGATTTATAGCAACTGATTAAATCTATCCAGTATTGAATAATAGTAGGCCTTGGTTTTCTTTTTCCCTTTGAGAGTCCTTGCTTTTTTTTTTCTCTCCCCTCAAATAGAACAAGCAAAAGGAAAATGAAAAAGAAGGAGCTTCGAATTCAACCTCTGAAGATGGACCTGGGGATGGTTTCACTATCTTGTCCTCCAAGAGCCTTGTGCCAGGACAGAAGGTAATACAAAATTAGGACACATTGGGGATCACAGCATTTGGGCCTGGCATAAACAAAAGGGTGCTTTTGGTCCAACAGCACCACAGAATCTTCTCTGTGTTCTCCCTTAGTGGCCCCAAATTTAAGGCTTAAACTCAATCAAGTCATGAGTAGGGGCTCAAATATCTGTCTGCAGCTAAAAGCTTTCCAAGAACGATGCTGGGCAGCCTCCCTGTAGAGATTCATAGTGATTCCTTCCTTGGCCTGAGCTGTGCCTTGGTCTGAGTGGGGTGCCAATAAATTAATAAAGAGCTAAAAACCAGCACCACACACACGGAACAGAATAAAATAACAGCTCTCAGAAAGACTGAATCTTCTTTCCTTCCTTTTATTTTTTTCTTGGTATGAAAACAATTTTGCACTCAGGTGACCATTTTTTTTTTCCTACCCCCTCACTGTTGTTTTCCAGCTTTCCCTGACACAGAGTGACATCAGCCACATCGGCTCCATGAAAGTCGAAGGCATCGTTCACCCCACAACTGCTGAAATAGACCTCAAGGAGGAAATAGGTGAGGCTATTCTCTCACAGTTACAATTTCGGGCGGAGAAAACAGGTCCAGAGTTGGAACAGTAAGTGGTCTACTGGCCTCCTGTTTCATCTGAATCTTCCCAGGCCATCATTATCATTGACAGCACTTCTGAGAGTCAGGCTGGATGGGACTGGGTATAACAGGCTAATCAGTAATTCGTATTTTTTTTTTAAATGATGTGTTACAACAAGCAAAGCACAGATCATTCGTTGAATCCCACGAGCAGCAAAGGTGTGAGTTGTTACTGCTGTCTTTATTGGATTATTTTTCTGTAATTTTTCTTACAAAACTTATATATTAATAACACATAGTTATGCTTTTCATTATATTGTATCACACAATTTAAAAGTGCTCATGTACAAAGCTTTATACTGCTCATGTGAAATAAGGAAATATTATCACAAAATAAGGAAATATTATTATTACAAAATAAGGAAATATTATTATTACAAATATGGGAATTGGAGCAGCAGCCTGTCACACAGCAGGGCACAGGATCCAGGGACAGGTCTGGAATGATTCTTTCATCATCATCAAGACCTTCACTGGCATCCCAGCTGCGTTTGTAGGGTTTGGGGAGGCTGAAAACCCCCACCACTTTAACTGAAAGTGAGAGCAAGGTAGCATTCTCTCAGATATTTATATTAATTTCCAGCAGTAACATAGAGGGCTCTTCGAAAAGTGACCTTTATCTGTGTCTGGGCAGAGTGGTAAGCACAAACATCAGCAGCTGCTGAGAGAGGGAGGCAGGATAAGGTGTCTAACATGTGTACAATGTTCTTTTAAATCATGGGGAGTTGTTTTTCCGTGCTGGTGCTCTGAAGCCAAGGCCTTCTGCTCCCTGTCCTTGCAGGCAAAGCACTGGAAAAGGCTGGAGGGAAGGAGTTCTTAGAGACAGTGAAAGAGCTGCGCAAATCCCAAGGACCTTTGGAAGTTGCTGAAGGTAAAAGGGACACGTCAGTCTCCTTTGGACACAGCTCATTTCTTTTCTCTGGACATTCTGGGCTGTTCTTGATGGTACACACACCTCTGCTGGTGTGGTGTAGGTGTTTGTCCCTTGAAGCTGTTGCTGAAATGGGCCGCCTGCTGAGAGTGGAAAAAGGAGGGACAGGATGGATGTCTTTAACCTGATTCACTTACCTTAGCCAGTTTCTGTCTGTGGGAGCCCAGAGGTTAAGGAAATCTTGTGCCGTCACCTGTCTGCCATCTTTCCTGCCCTGGTTGTACTGATTTGGGGAAGAGCAATTGCTCAGGCACCACAGCTGAAGTATCAGAAGGGCTGCCTTCAGGGTTTAACACATCTGCAGCAGCGAATAGTTTGGGACTTGAGATTAAATTAACTGTGGACAAATTAAACCAGTTCATAGGGGTTGAAGGTGGCTGGGAGGCAGATGGAGAAAAGTTACAATATGCCTTATTTGTCTTAGTCTCTCAATACTCAAGAAAGTAAAGGCTTGAAATAGCCTAGTTTGGGAAGTTTCCTAAATGGATAGCCTGGGTTTATAATCATCAAATGATGGGGAAATTTTTATACAAGTTAATTTGCTTCACTTTCGTATCTAACCAAATTTATCTGCCACATAATCAAAGCAAACTACTTTTTTCTGTCAACATCACTACTTCACTAGAAGATAGGCTCCTTTTATGCAATTAAAGCAGCTGATTGGAATCCAAGTAGCCCAGAACTCCTCTGTGGTGGTGGACATGTGAACACATCCAGTTTTTCCACCCTTGGGCTAATTCCATCCTGCACAGCTGGTTTCAGAGAGTTTAACCTGAGGTTCCCAGGACCCAGATTTACAGTAGGTGCTGACGGTCTCAGCTGCAAAAGCAAACTGATGCCATGCTGTGGACTCTGCGGGTCCTGGAGAAACGTTACTCAGCTCTCTGAAAAATTAATCTGGGCTTCCTAATTGGACATAACTGGTGGGGCCTTTCAACAAGGTCACAGAGGTGCTGGGGCCAGCCAGGCTGTGACAGTCAGCGGGCCACCGTGGCACGTTCCAGTGGCCAGTGTATTTCTCTGGAGAGGCAGTGTAATGAGGAAGGCACGTTGGGTTGAGAGGTCACTGCGGGGCGGATTCTGTTCAAACTAAATGTCATATTTCCGTTTGTGTTAGCTGCACTCACTCAGTCTAGCGGCCTAGCAGCAAAGTTTGTCATCCACTGTCACATCCCACAGTGGGGCTCGGACAAGTGTGAAGAGCAGCTCGAGGAGACTGTGAAGAACTGCCTGGCGGCTGCAGAAGACAAGAAGCTGAAGTCGGTGGCTTTCCCCCCGTTTCCCAGCGGCAGGTATGGCTCTGTGCCATGGGGCAGCGCTGGCAGAGCTGGCAGAGAGCTGCTGCCCTCTGCTCTGTGCAGGAAACTGCCAGGCAGCCTTTGGCAGGAGGAAGAGCTGAGAGCTGTGTTCTCCACTGCCAGGCACTCGTTTTCACTCCTCTGCTGTGGGTCTGTTTGCTGGGGGGAGTCTCACCAAAGTGCTTTTGGAGTAGCAATGAGATTACGTCAGCGTAGTACTGAGGGCAGGGGACAGGGATGCAGCCTGGGCTGGGCAGATGTGGGGTGTTCAGTCATCCTGAGAATAGATGTTAAACAGGCCAGTCACACTAAACCTCTTTTTCCAGAAGAAAATCGATGTTTCTCAAATGTAGACCTGCTTTAAAAAGGGAACTATGAAACCAACTGTGAGTAGTGTGAAGCTACACTTATCTTTCTCCATATCTAGCAAACAAAATGTGCTTGCCTAAGAAATCAGAAGTATTTAGATTTTTCTTTTTATATTTCTTTTTTAACCAACAGTTTGTTGGTTTCTGATCACTAGAAACCACAGACAAGCCCTGCTGACTGCACAAGTTGTTCTTTTGTGTTACAGTTCACGTGCTCGTATTGAATTTGAAATTTATCTGCTGATTTTGGTAGTAGTGGCCAAGAGTAGAGTACAGAGTACAGTCCAACTGAGTTGGCTCAACAGTGAATAAAATGAAAGCAAAGTTGCATTTTGATCAGTGAAATCACCACACACCATTAAATACACAAGAGATGAAAGTGCCGTTTTTACACAGACACTTTTCAAAGCAAAGTGATATTTGTATGGATCAGGACTAAAGAATAAATAGAAAGCCAGTGCAATTTTCACTCATTTTTTGGTTTTTATATGCTGATCTTTTTGTTTGTGGTTTCCAGTCAAACCACAACGTGACAAATTGTTTTAACACTCTTTAATACAAAGTGCAACTTCCAAAAATGAACTGTAGCTTTTAATGCCAGTAGAAACAGTTTTTAGACCTCATATCATCTATGAGCACGGAATTAGAATTATCCAGTCTTGGACCATTAATCTTCATGCAGATCCTTCTGCTGCTTTGTTCCTTTTGAATCTCCTTTGCTCATACAGTTACTTCTGCTAACAGCAAACAGAGGAAGGCTTTCCAGGTGCTTTACCCTTCATTTAGCAAAGGACCTCAAAGGCAGAGTTTTTCAAGTGGGACTTACTGGTTTGGCTGTCATTTTGTTCTACCTCCAGGTCAACCCAGGAAATTCTGGCTTTGTGTGTAGATCAGGAATTACTCTGCATCAGTCCTGTGAATTTTCATTCTCTTATGCCCCATCTTAGGAACTGGTTTTTCAGTAACTGATGCAACCTTGCAGTAGATGGGGCATCTCAGTTGAGCCAGACCTTTTTGGTGGTTTTCAATATATAAAGACGAAAAGCAGCCTGAAATCACTAACATAAAGTTGAGTAAAGATAAGTGAGAAGCACTAAACTCAGAAAAAAACAAATGCAAGTGTTATCAGAGAGGGGGGAAAAGAAACAGAGCACTGCTGAGTGTCTGGCTGCTCTTAGAAGAAATACTGTCACTTCTCAAGTGTCAGCATTGTTGGGCAATGGGGTGGCTTATCTGTGTGCTCTTATCCGTAGCCCCATCACCAAAGGTCTCTAAGTGGAGGTTGGACAAACCTTTTTTCAGCTGTTCCCGTTGTAGGTTAGACTATTGCCCCCAAAATGAGTGAACGAATGTCCCGACCGTAATTACAGGATCCCCAGGCCAAGTGTTTTTAATGGCAGCATTAGGAAACAGGCTAAGCAGGTGATGTTTGGTTTGGTTTGCTGGTTTTGGGTGGGTTGTTTTTTAGAGTTTTCAGCTGAACAGACAATGCAGCAGCAGGTGAATATTGCTGTCAGAACCTCGGGGTTTGCAGTGTCCCAGGGAGTAGCTGGAGCAGCACCACTCATCCCTGCCCTTCTCTTCCCCTCCCACACAGAAACTGCTTCCCAAAACAGACGGCGGCCCAGGTGACCCTCAGAGCCATTTCCACCCACTTCGATGGCACCAGCTCCTCCTCCCTGAAGAACATTTACTTCCTGCTCTTCGACAGCGAAAGCATCGGCATCTACGTGCAAGAAATGGCCAAGCTAGACACCAAGTAGCAACGGCAGCCAAATGAAACTTTATTTTTCAACAAACTTGAGTAGCGTTAAAAGCATTAGAGGTGGGTTTTATTTTTTCAGTGTGGTGAGGAGGGGGAGTGGTAGTAGTGTGATGTGTTGTGACTTGATGAAGAGCTGTGAGTAGAGATGAGAGGGGTTTAGTCTGATTTCTTCATGCTGTCAGCATCCTTTGATCACCTTAAGCAATTGAGTTACCGTCTGTTTTCAGGAGTTTAGTGTCCCTTGCTACTTTAGTTTAGGAGTTTTTAAAGAGTAACCTCATTTTAGATTTGTAGTGATGATTTCTTCACACACACACCCCACTTTAAAGAAAGCTCTTAAGGATGTTCTGCTCCCTTTTCCCCTCCCCTGAGGGTAGATGGCAAACTTCTGCTGTCAGCCCACAGGGAGAGGGGAAAAGGGCTTTAGAAGGGATGCATGAGAAGCTTCTGTTTTGCTTTTAACTCACACTAACCTCTGTAATTACTGAGAATATTTCATGGTGATTTTGTTTGTTTTATAAGAAAAAAAGAAAAAGATGTGTTAAGTGTGGTTATTGTCATAAACCCTAATTTTGTTCTGGGAATCTCTCACCTTAAAAAAAAAAAAAAAAAAAAAAAGGAAAAGGGAAAAAACCCACCCCAACAACAGCAGTATCTGTAATTAAGTGCTTGCTGCACCACAACCAACAGCTTTCCTGGCTGAAGTGTGGTGCTGTAAGTGGTGATTGTGACACAAAGCTGCATTACATTCTGCTGAATTCCAGGATTACCATGGTCCCCATCAGGTTTTAGGCAGGCTTTACCCCAGCAGCACTGGGAGCCGTTCCTCCTGCACAGCAGTTCCAAACCTGCAAGAGGCAGGTGCTTTTTTAGAAGAGCAAGAATAGAGAATCCTAGGGGAAAAAAAACCCAAACACATAACAAACACACCAGGCAGAATCTGAAAACCACAGTGTTTACTGTTACAGATCAAGGTAAACCAGGCTTCTGGCTCAGAGCCATCTCAGCACAGAAGCAAAAGAAACATTCCTTCCCTGGTTTTTATCCTGGGAATATCTGAGCAATTCCTTTGGGAAGTGCTTCCCTCCCCTGCACAGCAAGGCAGGGCACTCGTTAACGTGGCACGGGCGGCTCAAGGAGGTGCTGCAGGAGACAGCATCAGTCACTCCAGGCAATAGGAGTGCACCCCCAGCCTCCTCCAGCTGCTGTTCTCCTTGCTGGCTTGCTACTGCTGCCCTCTTAAGAGGGCATTTTCTGCCCCATCGTCTTCCAGCTCTTGGAGACGAACAGGTCCCGGCTCTTGGCCATGGTCACCATGAGGCGTCCCACGTACCACCCTTTCAGCTGCCCCACGCCGTCATTCCTGCCCAGGGAGAGCATGAACGTTAGTGACCCTGCAAAGAAGAGGTAGAGAGGTTTAAGTTAAGCAGCTGCTGCCCAGGCCCCCTGCACCCATGTGGGGCAGCTTCTGGTGCAGCTGTATAAGTGTTTACATCAGTGCTCGTGAAGGAGGCCCGCACCCAGCTGGATTTTTAAAATCAGATTGCTCATTTTGGGTTTGTAGTTCAAGGGGAGAAAGGCAAGTCATCTCCTTGTTCAAACAAGTGTGATGAACAGCAGACTCCCACCGGCAGATTTATCAGGAAGACTTCAGAGAAGAAAGGACAATGTCTTTGGCCCCGAGCAATAAACTGACACAGTGAACCCCAGCTGTTGAGTTCCTTCACCTCTCATCAGTGTCCCATGCAAGCTAAACAGCTGCTCCCAGCAGGAAAGCAGCCAGATGCCAGGAGATGGCCTTACCTGGCTCGTATGTTTTCAGAGGCTTCTTTGTGAGGCTGTTGACGATGTTTGTCACCGCGACGCCGGCGTGGAGCTCAGCGTGGTAGGCCATCTTGGGCTCTCTGAGACCTGCACAGTCCCCGATGGCGTAGATGTTCTCGTAACCTTCCACCTGGAGGTGCTTGTTAACTCTCAAAGCACCATCACTTGCCATTTTGTCACCTGTTTTGCCAGAGAGCAGGTTTTTAGAAACATCTCTGTGTTGCTTATTGTGGCCTCAGACCCCAAAATGCTGCTGATGTTACTGACACAAAGTGAGGGGCTGTTTTTTCACCCTCTTTTTCATATGTCAGGGAAGAGATGCTTTTTGCCTTGTAGTTAATCACTGCAGTCTTGTGCCTCACCCTCTGATATTTCGGTAGAACAGCCCCCACAAGCAGTGCATGGTTCATTCCTCACCTCACACCCCTGAAGCACACGACACTGAAGAACTGTGATGCTCCCCCCACCCTGTGCTGGGGCTTTTTCACTCACCAAAAGCAGAGGCATAGGCTGAGGAGTTAATCTTTATCCCTGTGCACAGCACCACCATGTCAACAACCACCTCGGTGCCCTTTTCTGTCCTTACTACCATCTCCTTCTGGCATTGGTTGGGCCTGAGGTTTTCCACATCCTTGACCCTTTCACCTGTTGCAGCAGAAAGCCCTGGGTCACAAAACTTTGCTAGGCTACTGTTTCCAGCCAGCCCAGAGAAACAGGCATTCCAGGGAGCCGTGCTTTGTCAGGAAAGTCAGAGGGAGGACGTCAGGAGATGCTCCAGCTAAAGGAAGGGCAGCTCACGGACCTTCAGAGGCATTGCCAGGTACATACTTAGCAAGAGCCGCACCCCTTTCCTGAGGAGAATCTCCTTGACCTCTTGACGGACACTGGCGAGCAGCTCCACATCAGCCAGGACAGGTTTTGAGTGCATGAGGATGACCTGGAGGGGACAAAACAGCAAATGGGGATGCAAGAACGGGACAGGATTCACCACTTCCCTCTCCCTGTGAGGAGAGCGAGCCAAGGAGAGGCTCCTAGTGCCGGTCACTGCTGGGGCAGGTGCTCTCAGGAACTCCTGGTGTGCATGACCTGGGTCACCCCCAGCAGCACCACCCCAGAGGGGTCTCCCACAGCAGGACGGGCTCCATGGCAGCAGACGTGCTTCCGCCCACCTCCTTGGCTGGGTGCTCCGTTTTGATCTCGGCAGCCATCTCCACTCCAGCAGATCCACCTCCCACTACCAGGATGCGCTCGGACTTCTCAACCTCAAAGAGAAGAGGAAACTCGTGTTACAAGAGGACTGCGAAGTGCAGGAAGTCAGACCCCTGCAGCGCTTCCATGAATGTTCTAAGACACAGCAATAAACCACTTAGTCCATTAAGAGGAAACAAAAAATGAGAACCCCGTGCCCTCTTCCTGCCCACGCTGTAACACTGCTGAGCATTTCAGGTTTCCCCTTGTGCAGAATGAGCCATGGTGAGCTCCTTGTCCTGGCCTGTCCCTCTCTTGTTCTAGAGGGACAGATATCCACAGTGTTGTCTGGGACTGTAAGGCTGAACGGGGGCAGGCAGCTCCTCCTGGGAAATAAGTTTGTTCCTCACCTCTTTAACCATATCCTCGTAAGTCTGGATGGCACTTTTCATATCAATAACTTTGTTGAACTTCCCAGGGAATGGCCCATCACTGCCTGTTGCAAGAATGAGATGGGAGTAGTGAAGCTCCTGAGAGGGAAGAAGGTGGAACGGAAGGTTAGACCTCTTAAAAACAGAGCCCAGGACACAGGGATTGCCTCCTAGGTACCAATAACTCATTCCCTCTTCTCCAGCCCCCTGTGGTAACTAGGGAACTACTTTTCACCGTCAGGAAGTGGCTTTGGAAAGAGACCTGGTCCAGGTGATATCAAGTAACTGCCTTCAAGCACCATTCAAGTGAGCAGAGAGCTCCAAAGAAATTACCATAAATTTACAGGGAATAACCTGTTATTCATGCTGGACACTGACAGCTGGCTCCAGACACTAACTTCTCTCCTTCACCCTCTTCTGAACAGAGTGACAGAGTGCTATGGCTGGAGAGAGTGATTGGAGCTGCTGCCCTTCTCTCTCCCTGCAGTTAAATACGGGTCTGAGCTCTGGGGTTAACTGCTGAGCTCCAAATCCAGCCCTAAGAGTAAAAGCTCCTTGGAGTAGCAGATGGGGTGGGGTATTTATGCACATCCACATCCCAGCACAGCTCTAGGCCACTTATCTTGACTGGAAGGGTCTGTGCTGAACACACCCGGCTGAAGGCTGGCTCCCCACACCACCCTGCAACACCCACCTCACCATCACTGAGCAAGACTCGTTTCCTCTCAGTGTCTATGCCCACGACCTTGCCTTGTCGGAAGCTGTCCCCAAAGGTGACAGAGTAGGAGATGAAAGTCTTCTTGGCAAATCCTGTGGCAAGAGGAGACATTGGGAGAGCTAACAAACCCTTCCTCCCTTCTCCCCTCATGCCATCCTTGCTCACACAAAAGCAGGGCTTGGACCTTGGAACGGGCCTCTGCTGCGTGTTATCTCTTATCTGTGCCCAGCAATGAGCCTCAGGGCCTTTGCTCACATCTGGTGATAAATTCAGCTGCTCCAAGGTGACAGCCTCGGCCAGATTGCTTTGTCTCTGCTCCCGGTATCTCCTACGCTGGTTTGCCACTAAGTGCTTCTGTGGTCCTGGGAATTTCAGGCTGCGTGTCAGGGGCTTTTTTCATCTTATCTGCCTCTCAGACCAAGCTTTTGCGTACCATTCTTTTCATGCTTGTTCCCAGCCCTGAACATGAGATTTCCCCCCCCACCCCACATCCCCAGTGCCTGGAGTAATGGGGTTAGCCCAGCCTCCGAGATCCCAGACGAGGCTGAGAAGTTCTCCCACAGGATTTTATCATCCAGAGCCTCCCTCCCGAGCCGCTCGACATTTCAAGGGCCAGATAGAGAACGGGACTGATTCACCCCTTCCGGCCGCCGCTGCTTTTAGCTTAGTCACCTTCGAAACTCCCGAAACAAACAGAAAGCCACGGCCCGAGCAGTTCCTGCCCAGGTCTCCGGCGCATACACAAATCAGCTTAACCCAATTCTCCCGGAGCCGACTGTTTGTTTTCCAGGCGGAAAACAGCGGCTCTCTTCCCCACGGCGGGGGCGGAGGAGGCAGAGCGAGCCCCAAACCCACCACCCCGTTCCTCGCCGCTCCGCAGCCCCGGCGGCACCGGGGGAGCTGCCCCGGGACCCCCGGGACCCCGAGCCCTTTCCCCTCTCCCTGAGGAGCTGCCCCGGGACCCCCGGGACCCCGAGCCCTTTCCCCTCTCCCTGAGCAGCTGCCCCGGGACCCCCGGGACCCCGAGCCCTTTCCCCTCTCCCTGAGGAGCTGCCCCGGGACCCCCGGGACCCCGAGCCCTTTCCCCTCTCCCTGAGCAGCTGCCCCGGGACCCCCGGGACCCCGAGCCCTTTCCCCTCTCCCTGAGGAGCTGCCCCGGGACCCCCGGGACCCCGAGCCCTTTCCCCTCTCCCTGAGCAGCTGCCCCGGGACCCCCGGGACCCCGAGCCCTTTCCCCTCTCCCTGAGGAGCTGCCCCGGGACCCCCGGGACCCCGAGCCCTTTCCCCTCTCCCTGAGCAGCTGCCCCGGGACCCCCGGGACCCCGAGCCCTTTCCCCTCTCCCTGAGGAGCTGCCCCGGGACCCCCGGGACCCCGAGCCCTTTCCCCTCTCCCTGAGCAGCTGCCCCGGGACCCCCGGGACCCCGAGCCCTTTCCCCTCTCCCTGAGGAGCTGCCCCGGGACCCCCGGGACCCCGAGCCCTTTCCCCTCTCCCTGAGCAGCTGCCCCGGGACCCCCGGGACCCCGAGCCCTTTCCCCTCTCCCTGAGGAGCTGCCCCGGGACCCCCGGGACCCCGAGCCCTTTCCCCTCTCCCTGAGCAGCTGCCCCGGGACCCCCGGGACCCCGAGCCCTTACCGCTCTCCACGGCGGCGCGGAGCGCAGCCACGTTGTGATGGAAAGCATCCCTGGCGTCCACCAGCACGAAGGGGACGCCCCAGGACTTGAGCAGGCTGGCGGCCGCCGTCCCCCCGAAGCCGCCCCCGACCACCACGACCCGCACGGAGCCGTCCAGGGACAGGCTGCTGCCCATGGCGGGAGGGTGCGGAGCTGCCCGGGAGGAGCTGCGGGGCGGAGCGGGGCTCCGGGCGCTGAGCCCGGCCGACACACCCGGCTCTGCCGGGCAGGGATTGCCCAGTGCCGGGGTGGCCAGGGCGGAGCATTTCAGCTGCTTCCAGCCCCCCACGCGAGGAGGGGAGCGAGGGTGTAGCTTCACAAGTGTGCGGGCTGCGAGAATAAAGCGCCTGTACAGTGACTCCGCCACCTCTCTGGGCAACCCTTTCCAATGTCTAGTCATCCCTTCTGTGAAGAAATTATTTTCGATGTCCAACTTTAATGCAGAAAACAAATCTACCTGCTTGCTCTGAGCAGAGCAGGAGAGAGGGGCAGAGGGGAGACCTCAGGACCACGGAATGGTTTCAGGTCCCTTTAAGGTTAAGGGACGTTAAGCCTAAAGACCATCCAGTTCCAACCTTCCTGCCACGGGCAGGGACACAAGTTGAGCTCAGCACCACCACAGTGGCGCAGCAGGAGGGGCAGGGAAGGGCCGAGGACGTGGCAAAAGCCCCCGGAGAAGGGCAGCAGGGAGTGGACAAGAAGGTCAACAGTAAAAAGCCCATCTAGATCGTGTTCCTCCGCGGCGCAGAACTTGTCCGGAAAATTTTCAGCTCCCAGGAGCATTCCAGATAAAATTAGCCGCTGGCCACGCGGATAAATATAGCCCCGGGCTCACTGTGGTGCTGTGCGCTGCCAGAGCCGCTCCCTGCTCCTCATCCCTCCTTCTGCCACCCCCTCCCGGCCCAGCAAAACTCCTCCCCGCCTGGGAGGCGACCGAGGAATTCGCGTCTTTCCCTGGAAAAGCCGGGCCCGGGCTCAGGATTGCCGCCAGAGGGTGCAGCCGGCTCGGCTTTGATTAATGTGTGCGATATAAACCCTCCAGAACTGCCCAACAGAGGCACCTCTCCCTGCTAGGAAATCCGAGGCAGAGGCTGGGAAGCATCCCCGGGGTGACAGTGCGCCAGGTGCGCTCCCTGTGCTCTCCCCTGGTACTGGCTCTGTGAAGAGGCTGCTAGAAGAGCCTGGCAATGGGTGGCTTTGGGAAAGTACAGCTCAGTGCAAAAAATGTGAAAAAACCCAAATCTGCCTCAATTTCTAAAGGGATGAACTCTAACAAAAACCTGCTTTAAGCTCTTCCCTCAAGTTACATGGACAGGCTTGTTTGGCACCCGGTGTGTGTGAGCCCATCCCTGTCCAGGCAGGGCTGTCCTTACCTGCATAACTCCCCTGGCACTTCATCCTGCTGGAGCAAAGCTGGATCAAAGGCCCGTTCCAAGCAAACAAGGATGCTGAGGATGAGTTGCCACTTCCCATGCGCTGCTGCCCTCTCCCCTTTCCTCTCTACCTTTGTTCCCAGCTCTGGCTTTTCCAGAGCCACTTTTGGGCTTTTCATGCCAGGCATTTGCATCTATTTTCAGAGCATAGCCACTGCTGGGAGCAATCAATTACTCCAGCACTACTCCCCTGATTTCCCCCATCACCTGGTGTTTTCCTCATCTAGCTATAGGTAAGGGTGAATAAAGTTAGACATCAGAAACTCAGGGAAACCTTTCAAAAAAAAAAAAAGGGGAAAAACCTTCTGGGTCAGTGGGTTGGCAGTGCACCGAGGAAGCAAGACAAGTGGCAAAAAGAGTGCCCAAAGCAAACACGGAGGGTAAAAGGAGCCTCTGTGAAAACCTCACATCCAACCCCAGGTAAACAGAAAGGAATTCCGAGTGCCCAAGGCCGCGGTCAGAAGTGAACACTTGGATTTGGCAAACGGGATGTTTTGATGGTACTTCTCCAGCTGGCTGCAGGCAGAGGGCTGAGGTGAAGGCTGTCCACCCCCAGAGGGGGTTTTGTCTCCTGCTGGTGACCTGTGGGGCAGAGGCAGGTGGGCAGGCTGGGGGCAGGTATCAGCATGCCAGGGCTTCTTCCAGGCTCCTGGCAGCTGCCCCATGGACCGAACGCTCCCCTGGGATGGCAGGGGTCCCGTGGGAAGGGGCTCTGTGAGGTGCTCCTGCCCCACTCTGAGACAGCACAGCCATATATACACCTTTGTGTCATGTGCTCATGAGATTTAACCCAACATCAGCCAGAGCTCACAGGCTCCTCTCTGGGTGTGATTAATCCAGGGGTGGATACAACAGGGCTGTGCAGGGAGACCTTAGTCTCCCACAAGTGTCACCCCTGCAAGCCTGTGCCTCCCTGTCCTGCCCTCTGCGAGCATCAGGGCAGGTTGGCCACCCTAACTTTGCGATACCCAAAGGGGCTGGAGGAGGGATAACACCCCTGCCTTCACCCTCCTCTGGAGAGCTGTTTTCCCACCTGGGTGAGGCTGAAGGTCCCACCCCAGCCGACCAAGCCTGAGCTACTGGAGTCTCTGTCACTGTGTGTCTGGCTCACAGCCACCTCTGCAACCCCCCAGAGCCTCTCCTGTATCAGCAGCCTCACACACCACATTCCCTCTGCCCACGGACGCGTCCTGCACATTGTCCTGTGACAGCACCAGTGTGGCTGCTCCCCTGGGGGCTCAGCTTCAGGGGACGGAGGATTCTGAGTCTCCCAGGGGTGAGGGATTTCTCTAGACCATCTGCTTTGCCCCCTCCTTGGTACCTGCCCCATGTGGCCCTGTTTTGCCTGGGTAATCTGCTCACCCCCACATGTCCCAGGGATCTCTGCTGCAGCCAGCGTGGAACTGTGTCAGTCCAGGGCAAAGAATTGCCTGGAAAAAACAACTCAGACAGTTCCTGGCTTCTTTTAAATATCAACACTGGCTATTTTATAACTTATAAATAAAAATCTACTTTTAGCAGAAATCAGCAGAAATGTTTTATTTATTCTGTCCCCAACAAACCTCATTTTTAATTTTCAGTTTTTCAGTGATACTGGCTTGAGAAGACAGGCTGTTCCCCAAGGGCCACAGCACCAAAATCACCTTATTTTGATCAGGCTGGACCAGTCACATGTATTTATAGGCAGCCCCTCTGTACATATCAGCCCATAAATTGGTGGCAGATCCCACCCAGGAAAGGGATTCAGGAAAAGCCCCAAGGTAAAATGCAGTGGTCTCTGTGGTTCAGCTGATCTTTGTACCCATGAGAAGAGCGGGGCTCCAGCCCATCCCAGGCCGTGCCGATGCTGCTCTTGTTCCTGGGATCACGGTGGGCTCTGTGCCAGGGTGTTCCCCAGCTCCTCTTTCCCTGCACGATGCAGTGGGATGAGTTTGCCAGGCTGACAGGCTTTGTCTCACCTACCATCAACACCCACCAACTGGGGCTCTCGAGAGGCTCATCACAAGGCAGGTGTGGGGGAACCCGGGACAGGCAGACTCGTGTCAGCCTCTGCTATAAGTCGCGCAGGGGCAGAGCCAGGGCTGTCCTTGCCCTTGAAGGAAAGCCCAGCCCAAACACTTCCAGAAAGTGCCCTTTGGTTTGGTGCCATGCCAATCCCCCCTGCCCCTCCAGGTGATCACATGGCAGACATCGGGAATTTTACAGAAATGCCATTTTGTGGGAATTCATCCCTTGTTGTGCTGTGATCCAGGCAGGTGCAGCAAGGAGCTTTATCCAGGTCAGCCACCAGGCTGTAAGGATTGCAGGGGTTTCTCTGGGAACATTCCCCTCCTGCAGCAGAGGAGCCCATGGACTGACAGTGCAGTGGCACCTTTCTTTTATGGGACAACGTGGTTTGTGGCTTTAATCCTTGTGGGGTGGTAGAAAAGCATAAAGGATGTCAGCAACTGGCTTTTCCTTGAGAAAAGGGAGTGGGATTGGGCGGGTTTTGAGAAAGAACAGCTTTCCCTCCTGAATTGTGGGGAATTTTCTCCTCCCTGCCCCCCAGATTTCAATGCAGTGAAAGCATAGTGTAGAATAAAACTGTGTCCTTAAAAAAATCAGCCTCACAGAAAGGCAGCCTTTGTCCAAAGGTATAATTACAGGATAAATATGGGATGCAGACCAAGAAACACAGTCTGATCAGGTGTCGGCGTAAGGGGTCACATAGAACTGTGATATTCCATTTGTGGCGTATGAAATATGGACTCCAATGTACCAAAAGTGAACTGAAGACACTTTATTGTTTAAACCAGGGGTTTTATACCCTTTCTGCAAATCTCCACACCAAGAGGCAGCAAGGAAACACCCAAACACAGAGAAAAACAAAGTGATCACCTTCTCCCAGCGACGCATTGCTCTCTTAGCAATCCAGGTGCAGAAAACATAAAGCAAGGGCAAAACCAAGTCCATCTAAGTAAACAGCTCCTCCCAAGCAACCATCAGCATTACAGACAACGAATGGAACTTTTCATACCCAAGTTATATCATCATTCTATAGTTCACAACCTTTAACACGCTGACTACCAGGCGTGCAGCCTCCTGGAGAAACACAACTGAAAACAGGGCTGTCACTTAATGCTGAAATGTCTGTGTGTGCTGCAGCCCTTGCAGGGTCCCTCGCTGGCCCAGGGGTCTCTCCACTGACGCGGTGTTTGGGGAGTGAAGCTATAGCCATGGAGCAGCTCCCTGGGGGAACTGCACTGAGCCCCACGATGGAGAGAAGGGCAGGGGTGGCTCCAGCCTCCAGCAGAACCCAGTGGGTCTGGGTGAGGGCAGGAGGTTGCTGGGACCATGAAATCCCCTCTGACAGCACTGCCAGGGGACACGGGGGATTAGCCCGAGCGATCCCATTAAATGGAGCTGGAGCAAGAGGGGAGAAGTGGAGAGAAGGGGACTTGAGGTCAGGACAACAGCAGAACAGCCACAACCTCTGACTTGTGGGACAAACCTCGTGCCAAGCTGGCAAAAGGCCTTTTTATGGATATCTGTGGGGCCAGCCTGGCAGCTTGGCTTCATGGCCCAGCAGGGCCACGGGAGCATTAAACTGCAGGGCATCTAAGTTGGCATTTCAGAGAATTGCCCACCTTTGCCACTCTCTTACTTGGCGCTGGTAGTTTTTGTCTCAAGCAAGAGCTGCCTCTCCATGGCAAGCCCAGCCACGCCAGCACAGCCTCGAGTGCCCCGGGAAGGAGGCAGAGGAACAGCGGGATGTGCCTGCTGCCCAAGGTCAACTCCCATTTAGAGGGGAACAGCACATCCAGCATTTATTAAAGCTCTCACCGTTGCTACATCATTTTGTGTCACCTGCAATGACCCTGAGGAGCAGCAGTTTTGGCTGGTGGCCCTGTCTCATGGGACACCATGGGCAGGACAGCTGCAGACTGTTGAAGGGATGGGAAACTGGCGGTGGGAGTGGGATGAGATTCTTTTATTTGCTTACTTCAAGGCAAGTCTAAGCCTTTCAGGCACTGTTTTATTTCTGCAAGCTTAAATCCCTGTAGAAGAGGACGGTTTGGGGTTTTTTTTGCATTGGTGTGGATGTGGAAAGGGTGAGGCTGCACCCATTGCAGCCCCTGCGTGGTCCGTGGTCTGACTGGATGCAGGTATATCCTTGCTCTCAGGCATTGCCTCTTGCAGCGGCTTTCACAATCCTCCCAAATCCGTGCCTTTCCTCCTCCAGGAAAAGGCCGGGGCGAGGCCTGGCGGCAGGCAGAGCAGGCAGAGCAGGGTGGCCCCTCTCCTGGGGGCACAGGGGGGAATTCAGCCGCTCTGGTCTCCAAAGGAGCCGCGTGTCCCCCGAGGCGCCTGGCACCGGGCAGGAGTCACAGCTCCGCGGGTTTAATAGGAGCAATTAGCCCCGCCGAGATCGGCATGGCTCGGGGGCATGTTTTCTCTCGGTCCTGTGATGTTTTTGACGGGAAGCTGGAGGGTGTCCAGGAACAAATGCTCATGCTTGCCTGGAAATGACAGGCTGGAGCCAGGCGGGGCCGAGGCAGCGCAGGTGAGAACGGGCTGCTGTCACTGTCCCCTCTGGCCCCGGCTCAGCTCAGCTCCCGCCCTGCTTTCCATGTCCCTCATTGCCTGTCTGTGCCCGCTGCCCCCGGCCTTCCCCCAGCCCCGCAGTGCCTCCTGCACAGCGGGATGGGAGCGGGATGCTGGACAACCCCCCCCCAACCCCTCCCGGCTCTGGCAGCTCAGTAGCTGTCCACCCCTCCCTCGTGCTGTTTTACAGACATCAAACTTTATTTTCCCTGCAAAAGCCAAGCCTGCGGTGCTTTTCCAGAGGCGCTTGCCCGTGACCCGGCTCTGGCCGCATTCCCCCAGGGCTGGCCGGGCGCCGGGGGCTTTTCCCAGCGCGCAGCTGCGGAATATCCACCCCTCGGTGACCCTGCAGCTCTCCCGGCAGGAAGCCTCCGAACAAAACCCGATTCACTCGGCAGACCCGATTCACTGAGCAAGCCCAGGGCTGCTTGTGATGCTGCGTGTGAGGCGGGGCCGGGGCCGGCTCTCTCCATCGATGAGGGTGCGCCAAAAAAATCCGCGCTTTTCCGCGCTCTCCCCGTCCGGCCGGTGCTGGGAGAGCCCCGAGTTCACACCTCGAGGGCAGATACTGCCCGGCCCGGCTCGGAGACCCTCCCCAGCCTGGGCTGCCCAGGCCTCCCGCTCCCCGCCCGCCGGCCCCGCGCTCCTCAATGAGCCTCTGTTCTCCCTCCTGGCCAAAAACTTTGCGGCTTTTGTGAGCTCAGCCCAGCCGCAGCCTGGCGCTGGAGCCCCCCGCACGCTCCTCCCGGCCGGCAGAGGAGCAGCCCAGCTGTGCCCAGACACAGCCACGCTTGGATTATTTATTTTTGCTTTTGGCCAACAGCTCTGGTCGGGGAGAGGGGGACGAGCGGCTGCTGGGACCCCCCGTGGGACCCCTCAGCAAGGCTTAGGTGGAGACAACCACTCTCCTCCGCCAAAATGCCTGGCTTCTCCTTCGGGTGGCTGCTGTAACCCGAAAACACGCGGGGGAGAAACAGGATGTGCTGCAGAGAGGGTTAAAAATAGGCTTTTAGTCAATGAAATGTCAGTTGGACAATGGACAAAGTTGGGTCTGCACGTGGCAAACACCCTGAGACTCCAGGTTTGGTCACCCCCCAGTGCTGTTGGCAGGTATTTCTGGGGCTCCCTCCAGGAAGGGGACACCCATCTGTACTAAGGAGACAGGAGATGCTTTGGGCTCCGTGCTGGTGGGTTTTTTTTAATTAAGTCCTACCATCTTTCAGCATTGCTGCAGTTTGCAGCCACTCCTGTGTGGGGTCTGGGAGGTCAGTCCCTGCGGGCTCCCCCAGGATCATACAGCAGGACATGTGGTGGTCTCCAGCCACAATCTGACCTCCCTTCTGGGGGTCTCCTTGTTTCTTTGTGGTATGTTGTGCTGCTTGGATTTTTGGGCTTAGCTACTCGATCAGCCTCCCCCTCCTTTTCTCATAATAAATAAATAAATTCACCAGGCACAGGAAAATACACACAGGAAAAAAGGGAAAAAAACCCAAACCTCCCAAACCAAGTTCGAAGAGAACCAAACAACAAAGTCACCTCATTTTGTTGCAGCCCAAGTGCTGTCCAGGGCAGTTCCCAGTCTGTGCTGGTGTATGAAGGCACAAAACCAGTAAGGCCTCTGGGGTCAGGGTTCTTGCTGGCACCACAAGGATCTTGTCCTTGCCCTGTCCCAGCTGGGACAGAGGGTGGCAATGCAGAGGTGCTTTGTCCTGTCACCCTCTGCTCGCCCTCACCCTCTTCTTCCTCAGTGCAGTCCCCAAGCTGGGGAGGTGACCCCATCGCACCTCACCCCTGCCATTTCCCCGTTCCCAGAGAAACTCTGTCATTCAGGCTCTTGCAGGACCCTGGAGTCAGCTCTGCCGGGGTGCTCTGGCTGCCCTGTGGCAGCAGTGAGGAGCATTTTCTGGAGCAGGGACCCCCAGGTTGTCTCCGGACCGGCCGGGAGCAGGGCTGCAGCCCCTCATCCCGCCCTGGTGCCGTTACGTGACCCAGGAGGGCTGTGCCTCCTCCAGCAGGCTGAAGGAGCGGTTGGCCAGCGCGGAGGGGCTGCTGGCCAGCTTGTAGCCAAAGAGCTGCATGGCTGGGGCACAGGCGTCCTGCACCACCTGTGCCAGCTTGAAGGGCATGCTGAACCGCCACTTCTCGAACTGCTCCGAGGAGTTCTTGCACGTGGAGTAGACGCCGCTGCTGTCACGGGGCGCCTGCGTGTTTTTGCCGATCCACTCCTCCACCTGGGGGGTGAGGGGCAGCCCGGCGAAGCGGTACATCTCCTCTGCCTTCTGCAGGGGTGCCCGTGCCACGTCCTCGTAGCGCACCAGCATGTACCGCCCGCGCAGCCAGCCCGGCCGCTGCAGCCCCAGCTCCGCGGACACGCGGATGCTCTCGCAGTTGCCCCGCAGCCGCTGCACCTCCTCCTCCTGCAGGGGAGCCTCCCCCTCGGACGCCCACTTCTTCCAGGTCTCGTACTTGCCGGAGAAGGCCACCATGCGGGAGGCCAGGACAGCCCGGGGGTCCCGCACCAGTTGGATGATGCGCAGGTCCAGCCGAGGGTCCTCCACCAGCGGCTGCAGGAACTCCAGCTGCCGGACACGCACTGTCTTCAGGGCCACGTGCTGCTTGCGCCGGCATGCCTGGGCCGCCAGCGTGACGTTGAGGGGGCCGCAGCGCCGGTTCTTGCAGTAGTACTTCTCAAAGACCTTCTTGGCACTGGGCGTGCAGACAGGCTCCTCGCAGAGCGAGTGGCTGGAGCCCCGCCGGAACAAGAAGGCTGTCAGGTGGTCCTCAGGCGCCGGTGAGATGAAGTTCTCCAAGATGTAGAGGTCGCAGAGGAAGAGCTGCTTGATGACATCTCGGTAAACCAAGGCCGAGGCCACCGCGCTGGCACCCCCTGGCAGGAAGTTCACCATCTTCTCTACGTGCCAGAGGGGCTCAAAGAGGTAGAAGATGTTGCCTTGCTGGTTGAAGAACTCCCCCACGAAGGAGGAGCCAGTGCGGGTGGTGGCCATCAGCAGGACGTGCCTGCGCGGCTCAGGGTCCCCGTCTCCTCCCAGCTGCAGCGTGATGTTGTGCAGGTGGGACCTCAGCTGGGAGAAGGCGGCGTCCAGCTCCTGCAGCGAGGCCAGTGAGCCGTTCTCAGCTGGCGCTGGGCTGGTCTCTGTGCCATTGGCCTCTGCCAGTGCCTGCGGGGACTGCTTCAGCTTGTCCGACACCCTGCGGGGAGACCCAGCTCAGCCTGGAGGAGAGCAGGACCAGCCCTGCATCCCGGCGGGAGACCTGAGGCGCTCCCGCTGCATGGGAGCTTGGGAGGTGAGGGAAAGGAAGGGTGAAAAGCGTGGGGTGGCTCAGGTACCCGCTCCCTACCTGGAGATGAAGTTGTTCTCCTTCTCGATGATGACGAGGCTGATGACGAAGATCAGCAGGACGCCATACTTGCTCCTCATCTTCAAGAAGTGCAGCAGCTCCCGGATATCCTGGGGTAAAGCGCGTCGGATCTCCATGGGGAATGCGCACAGGGCCCTTCCGTCTGCTGAGAAGGTGTCCTGGGCTAGAGCATCATCCTCTGCCTTGCCAGCCCTGCCTGAGGGGGGAAGAAGGGTCAGCATGGTGGTGGCTCCCCGCAGGCAGGTTCAGAGGCTGAGCCTTCACAAGAAAAGCCTGACAAGAGCAGTAAAAAAGGGGGAGCTCCTCCCTACTTCTCCATCCCACCCTTGAGAAGCAGCTGCGCGAAGGCCCCATCAGCTGCTCCCACTCCTTCCCCTAATACATCTGCCAGACAGGACCCCTTCCCACGCTTCCCCCTGCCCCTCTTGAAACCCAGTCCCTGCTGCCCTGACAGCTGCCTTGCTCCCCGCTGGCAAAAACCTGCTGCTGGATCATCCCAATCCACGGCACATTGTGGCTCCCAGCCTTTGCAGAGCTGCTGTGGGGAAGGGTTGGAGGCTCGGCCGTAGGGCCCCGTGTGGGGCTGCGACTTCCGCCTTCCCCCGGCGCAGCACAAGCAGCTGCTCAACCTTTATAATGAAACCCAGAGAGCTTCCTGGAACGATGGCTGCTGCTGCTGCCAGTTCCTCTCGGGGTGTAAAATGTTCTGGCCTGGGGGTAAGCAGGATGCCAGAATGGAAAAAACCCTCAAATGATGGTGCAGCCACTCGATGTGGGATGCAGAACCAGGAGACCTGGCATCCCTGCCCAGCAGAAATGACAGCCCTACATCCTTCCTCTTCCTCCTAGTGCTGAAATCAGGGGAGTTGGTGGAAACCACTCTAAGTTGCACTAAACCCACATTCCAGCTGCAATGTGGTGGAGATTTGGGGGGCCAAAGCTGCTGTTTGGGACTCTGGGGGAAGTCCCCAGCATGTTTTAAGTGTGCTCCCAGACCTTGCTGGCACCTGCCACCCGCTGGCTCGTTCACACGCCAGGCCGGCCGCGTGGGTGATGCCATTTGCCCATCCTGCTTTCTTGGCCAGACTTTCGGGTGACTCAGGGAACGTCTATTTAGCTTTGGTTTGGCTCTGCCAGCTCCTCCCACCTCCGATTTCGGGGCTGAAGGGGGGAGCCAGGCAGAGCCCCATCCTTTGGGGGGCCCTGGGATCTGCAGACTGGGAGATGCCCCGGCCGAGCCCTGGTACCCGCTGCCCTGGGCAGGGTGTGGAGCAGGGAAGCCCTGCCAGGCATTGTGCCATGTCCCAACCTCCTCCGCGTGGTGCTTGGCCAAAATGTGCATTTTTTGGTGTTTCTTGCTGTATGCCCCTCCCGCTGGGAAAGGAGGGAGGGCGGGCAGGAGGGGAGGGACCTGCCCCGTGGGCAGGGCAGCATCCCAGCCTGGCCCGGTCTCCGCTCCTCTCTGTGTGAGGACCAGGAGTTTCCCAGCTTGAGCAAACCACTCAGCTCCCAGGGCCTGGCTTTCAGCCATCTCCTTCCCAGCAAAAGCTTCTAAAAAGAGACATCGGCACCCACGCACCCAGGAAACCCAGGATCTGGTGTGATTCAGGGACTCTGGAGGGCACTGGCAGCTTCCAAGCCCTCCCTCAGCGGCCCCCCGACTTGCCCCTTCAGTGAATGGCACTGACATCCCGCGGCACACGCGTGTGTATGTGTGTTTAACAGCCCTGTTGGTTTAATTTGTCAGCACGACACTCCTCGGGGACAAGCCAGTAGCTGGGGCAGCCGCCCCCCGGGCCCCCTCACCTCGGTCGTGCCCTTGTGATGACAGCGCTTGTCAGAGTATTTGAGCAACCGGGAGAAGAAATCAAATACACAAAGCCCTCGGTGCACGGCCGTGTCTCTCAGCGCCACAGCAAAGGGCTTTGGGGTTTGTGGCATCCCAGGGAGCAGTGCTCTGAATCCCTGCCCTCACCTGGGGCTGGGGACAAGCCCGTCACTGCGGAGTGGCATCATCCGCTTCCTCAGACAAATCCCTGGGCAAAGCCTGCCCGGGGTTTTCCCTCCCTAATGCCGCCAGCTGCCCGACCACAAATGGGCCACAGACCGGGAATTAATCACAGGGATGACACACAGAGCCATGTCCAGCAGTGCTGGCAAAACCCTCATTCTCAGGCCTGGGGCAGACATAATTCATTAAATAAACAGTCGGCTGCAAACGTCCGGCCTGGGACCAGCGGGGCCCTGTCAGGGTTGAGCCGTGGGGCTGGGGACACGCGGGTGACCCGGCGAGGCTGGCGGGGGCTGCTTGGCACCCTGCAGCTCTTCCTCGCTGGGACCCACGAGGCGCAGCCCGGCCGGGGCAGCACACAAGCCACAAGCATCCCTTTGTGAGTGGGAACAGAGGGGCTCTGTGTGCCCTCCGGGGCTCCGCTGGGACAGGACGGATGAGCAGAACCACCAGGATGCTGCTGCTGCTGCCCCAGGGTGCCCCACCAGCATCCGCTCCTGAGGAACAGCTGGACAGCTGGACACCATTCCTGGGGACAGCAGGCAGCAGCCGGCCAACGCTCTCCTCTTGCTCCCCACATCCCAAACCAAAGCAGAATCATTTCCAGGAACGCTAAACTGAGGTGCCCCAGGCAGCAGCATCCACAGCTCAGGTGCTGCTCCCTGCCTTTTCCAATCCCTCAGGCTGGAAGTGCTTTTTCTTTCAGCAGGGATGGCTACAATTCACTGCCGAGATGACAACAGGATTTAGGGATTTCCCAGCTGTGTCAAAGCCAGAAAAGGGGCTTCTTTTGGCTCCAACCTGGATGTGAACACTTCCAGGGACGGGGCAGCCACAAAAAAGTCCCCCTTATAATTCTGCCTGAGGTACCTTAAGGATTTTTAATAGCACAATTTTCATATCCAGAAATAATTTTGGACTGACTGACAAGAGAGAGAATGGCCAAGCCTGTGGGGAGAGGAAGGAAGGATGGGATGCTCCTGTCACCATTCTGCAGGGTGTTTTGCAAGGCTGCCTGACTGGGAGAGCAGAGCCAGAGTTTCCAGCTTAGTTTTATGAAAGGGAAGATCTTTTCACAAAGCTTTGGGTCTCTCATCCCCCTCCTCCGGCTGCCCTCAACTCCCACCAGGTGGGATGCAGGAAAGAAAGGCGCCTGTGGCTGGCAGGGGAAGCCGGCAGGAGGTGAGACTGGATGAAGTCACATTTTCCTCCAGTGACTCAACAGGCAACAACTGAGCTCCAGACAAGGAATGGCAGTGAAGCACCTACGTGCAAGCTCCCTTCGTACCCCAGATCCCTCTGTCCTCTAGGCCTGACCTGCTCCCATATATCCCTCCACGGGAGCCCACGGGGACCTGCAGCTGAGCTCACTGCCCCTGGCCCTGCTGCTGCTCTGAGTAGTTCCCTCCACAATCCTCTACTCCATCAGATTTCCAGCAGACATGCAGGCCAGGAAAACACAGGAGGGGAACAAAGAGATAAGGAGCGTGGGCGTTGATGTCATGGTTTAAAGATGTAACAAGAACTGATAGTATTTACAACATAGGAACTAGAGATATCTACATGAGCCAAGTTCCTGTATAACCAGGTGCATTGTCTTGAGGAGAATTCTGTAACTTAAAATATGGGGTTCTCCAGAGAGCATCGAGAACCCCTGATNCTCTTGAACTGGGGAGCCCAGAACTGCACACAGTACTCAAGATGAGGTCTGACCAGCGCTGTGTACAGGGGAAGGACAACCTCCCTGGACCTACTGACCACATTGGGAAATTTCATGGATATGTAACAGGAATGCAGGGAATGAAAAATTAATAATCATGTAATGTAAACATATAAGCTGTAGTGAGGATACCTCTGTGTGCACCTTGGTGGAACGATTCCCAGGGCACCCGTTGTGCTGTGGTAATAGCGGAATGCCTGGCTTCTAAAAACTCACAGATTTTGTTTTAGAGATTTCTTTTAAGTGATGCTTTTAGGCAACAGAATATTTACCCTTGGCACTGCTCTTTGTCTGCAACCTGGGAGGGAAAAAAAAAAAAAAAATCCTTCGTATTTACTCTATCAACTATTTCCGCTCCCAGCTTCCTCCCGAGGCTGGCTTTGGGAAGTGTGCCACCAGAGCTTCCCACTTTGCTTTCATCTCCCAGCAATTTTCGTCCTGGCCCTGGCTGTCCTGCAAGGCATGGCACGAGCACAGCACCGCTCCAGTTTGCCCTGCAGCTCATTTAAGGAGCCTGTCCAGGCAGGTATTTTTTGGCTGAAAACATGTCTAGTCAAGCTAAAAAAAGGAAGGGGGGAAAAAAGTCACCTCCTACGGTGTTTATAAAGCTGCTGCCGAGACTAGACACAAGCCTCATCAAACTGAAGCCTGGGAAGTGCCCACTGGAGGAGAAAGCTGGGAATGGAAAGTCCTTCTGGCTCAGAGGTTACACCCAGGAGCAGCAGCAGCGGCTCTTGGTACAAACAGGCACTGCTGAAACAACTTTGTTTTCGTTGCACGAGCTCTCCAACTCCAGGTGCCAGAAGCTGCCTTCTGTCCACTCTTTATTGTCCCACCCTGAGCTCTGGGGTGACCCAGATGAGCTGTCCTTGCTCCCCGTGTCCCAAAAAGCCCTGCTCAGGAGGGATTTAGAGCCAGGTGTTGGCACAGCAATGCCAGCAACGGGACCAGTCCAGGCTTCATGGCCAGGCCTCTGCTCTGCCTCCCCTTGGTGGTGTCCAAGAAAGCTGTTTTCTCCCAAACCAGTGGAGTGGAGAGCTGCTGCTGCCCCTGCTGAACGTGATGGGACACAGAGGCATCAGTGCTGGGCAAAGGGAAAACACCTCCGGGGCTGGACCTGGATCTGGATCTGGCTAAAACCCCTACAACCCTGAGACCAGCTTGCTGGGAAGCACATCCCCTGCCGGGGTGGCTTTTGCAGCACCAGCGACTGCCGCGGCAGCAGTGGCGGGCAGCAAGGGGTCCGGGAGCAGACCACCAAGGCGGGCCCGTGCACAATGCCGGCTGCTGTGCGTGCCAGGGGCCCCCCGGCCACGCCGGGAACCGCAAATGCCCGGCCCTGCCTCAATGAGCCCTTTCTCTGGGGCGCAGAGCCCGCGGTCCCTCCCACCGCCCCCCGCTCCTTCTCCTCGCTGCTCCACGCTGGCCTGGAAGCTCCTCCGCCAATCCCACCCCAAAACCAGGGACACCGCTCTCTCTGTGCCCTGCTCTGCTCCCCTTTCACCCCGAGACAGGCGCTTGTGACACTCCAGGGACCTCTGGGAGGGACTGGAGGCAAGAGATACTTGCTGGGGGGAACAGTGACCTGTGCCCGGGTCCTGGAGGCACAGGGACAGTGAGGGTGTGCAAATGAGCAGTATGCTGAAACAACACGGCAGATGTGGGAAAACGGAGGAGTTAAATCCCTGTCCTGGTGTGGTGGTGCAAAGCATTGACTGTGGAAAAAAAGACACTTCCCCTGAGGCACCAAAGCCAGGCTCCATGCAAAGGCAGAGGGGTGCGGGCAGCTCCCCCAAAATGTGGCTGAAATCCTGGCAAGCACTGAATGGGCACTCTGGTGGGAGGGCCTTTTTCCCCCCAAGGTACCCCCATGCCAGCCAGGTCCCGTCTGGGGCCGTGAGGGATCGGGAGCCCCAGCTCTGGCAGAGATGCCGCTGGCTCCTGGGCGCTGGGAGCCGGCCGAGGGCCAGCGTGCTCTGGCGGCCCCGGGGCAGGAGGGGAAAGGATGAGGACAACTTTCCAGTGGAAGGGGCTGAGATGCCGGATGATGCAACTCCGGGACGGCTGCGAGAAAGTCTCCTTTTCCGAAGTCTCCTTTTCTAAAGTCTCCCGTCGCTTCAGCCGCGCTTCGCTCCCGACGGAGGCTCAGCGCTGCCGCCGCAGGGCTCGACTCTATCCATCGNGTCCCGGTCCCCGTTGCACCTACCCGGCGGCGGCCGCTCCGCGGGGCGAGCTCGCCCGGTCCTGCCGTGCGGGAGGAGGGAGAGCAGCGTGTCCCCTGCTTTTCTTCACGGTGCTGTCATCCTCCCTCCCTCCCTCTTTCCCTCCCTCTCCTCTCCTCTTCCCTCCCTCTCTCCCACCTTCCTTCNGTGCCCGGGTCCTGGAGGCACAGGGACAGTGAGGGTGTGCAAATGAGCAGTATGCTGAAACAACACGGCAGATGTGGGAAAACGGAGGAGTTAAATCCCTGTCCTGGTGTGGAGGTGCAAAGCACTGACTGTGGAAAAAAAGACACTTTCCCTGAGGCACCAAAGCCAGGCTCCATGCAAAGGCAGAGGGGTGCAGGCAGCTCCCCCAAAATGTGGCTGAAATCCTGGCAAGCACTGAATGGGCACTCTGGTGGGAGGGCCTTTTTCCCCCCAAGGTACCCCCATGCCAGCCAGGTCCCGTCTGGGGCCGTGAGGGATCGGGAGCCCCAGCTCTGGCAGAGATGCCGCTGGCTCCTGGGCGCTGGGAGCCGGCCGAGGGCCAGCGTGCTCTGGCGGCCCCGGGGCAGGAGGGGAAAGGATGAGGACAACTTTCCAGTGGAAGGGGCTGAGATGCCGGATGATGCAACTCCGGGACGGCTGCGAGAAAGTCTCCTTTTCCGAAGTCTCCTTTTCTAAAGTCTCCCGTCGCTTCAGCCGCGCTTCGCTCCCGACGGAGGCTCAGCGCTGCCGCCGCAGGGCTCGACTCTATCCATCGACTGGGGGTTTTTCCTGATTTTTTTTTCCCTCGAAAGAAAGGCACGAGGAGAGCTGCTGGGGCAGTCATGTGCCGGGAAGATTCTCTCGGCGGCGGGGCGCTGGGGTCGGGCCGTCGGCCGAGGGAGCAAAGGAGGGAGAGATGGAAGGAGGGAGGGAAGGGCCGCCGGCGCTGCCCCGCTGCGGGAGCGGCCGGCGGGGGCCCCGCACCGAGACAAAGGAGCGGCCGCGGAGCCGTGCAGGGTCCCCGGGCCAGCCCCCCTCTGCCTCCCTGCTGTCCCCTCCCCGACACGCCACGCTGGGAAACCGGGAGGTGCCGGCCCCAGCCCCGGGATCACTGGGAAAAGGGGGGAAATAGGGGCCTGGAGCGCACAGACACCCCAGCGAAGTGACAAGGCGACACCTCTCCCGGGCTCCGCGGGCCGATTTGGGCTGCAGGTTCCTGTCTAGCTCCCTGCCCAAAGCGGGGTCACACTGGGCTGGCCAGGGCGTTATCCTGCAAGCCTCCAAGGATGCAGCCAGTACAGCCAGTACAACCTCCCCTGCTTGCTGTCGCCGTGGGAAAAATATTTCTCCTGAACCTCTCCTGTCCCAGCTCCCACTATCCCATCACATGAGGAACACGGGTCCACTCCCATGACCACCTAGTGTGAAGGTTCTTCCTATCCCCAGCCCAAACCAGTCTCGGGGTCAGCAGCTTCCTCTCCAAAGTCCTGCTTTTTCCCCATAGAGGAGCTGTGGGGGAGTTGGTCCCACTGTGGTGTGCTGTGCCAGTGAGCTCGGGGGGGCAGGGGGTGAGAGCATCCTACTGGGAGCAGCCTAGGAGTGTTGGGGGCATTGGCTGTCACTGTCCCCACAGGGCAGGCTTGGGGTCTGGAGCATTAAATTGCACAGAAATGGCTATTTTGGCTTAAGTGCAGCAATTCATCCAGCTCACTCAGAGCTCAGTAAGTTTAGACACTGAGGAGCTGAAAGACATCTGGCTCTGCAGGCAGAGAGAGATCCAAAAAAACTAGTCCCCATAAAAACTTTCAGCCTTCTTTTGCATTCCTGGCATAGTTTTTCTGCTACGCATGTGGCATAGACAGAGAAATGCAAGTTTTCTTGGCATTCAAATGCAGTAACCTCCATCAATCCTCAGTGGCTTCCTATTAGCCAAGGTGATGCGGACAGGTTTGCTCGAAGAGTGCCAGCAGCTGGTGGCACAGTTGGTATGCAAACATCGAGGCAGGAAAGCCTGGGTGTGCTGTTCATGCCTCCATCCATCCATCCATCCATCCATCCATCCATCCATCCATCCATCCATCCGCCTGCTTCTCCTGGTTTTAGCGGGTACCCACAGCCGGTAACTCCCTGATGGGCATGATGATCCTGGTACCCTCCTTCCACCCTCCCACTCTCTGGCTTCCCCAGGGTGGCTGATGGAGCCGGGGTGAAAGGCAGCCTCTGGGAAACTCTGCGTAAATGAGGCAAACCCAGAGCTTGCAGGACCAGGCTTGTGCAGGCTGTCAGGTTGATCACGTCAAAAAGGAGCGGGTAAGTCTGGCTGGCCACACACCGCAGGAGTTCCGGGGGGGTTGGAAAAGTGGTGAAGCACTTTTAAGCTCCTCGCTTGTTATTTCAACTGAAACAGGAAAGTCTGCCTTGGATTTTGTGGGCAGAGGAAATCCTGGTGAAAACAACTCTAGTACATAAATAATTTTGAGATGAGGGCAGAGAGGCTGATGCAGAGTCAGACACCCACACTCGAGGGATGTCACTGCCTTTGTGGGAGGCTTTTGTGGTGGCAGCCGGGGGGTGACAGGAGCAGAGGAGGGACCTTCCCCACATGTGGGGCACAGCCTGGGCTGAAGCCTGAGCCCGGGCTGTGCTCCCTGCCTGCTCCGGGGCTCGGGATGGAGGTCACCTGCCTGCTTCATCAATAAGTAAAGCTGGCACTGGGAGGGACAAAGTGTCTTCTCCACCCAGGGAATTGTGTTTCCTCTGCCCTTCACTGGCTGTGGGATCACATTCCCTTCCTCCCCAGGGATAACAGAGACTGTTCTTGCTCCCCGTGTTGCACACGTGTGTACACACAGGTAGGTACACACACACACACACACACACACACACACACACACACACACACACACGTGTGCCTGCCATCGGAGAAGAGACAAGTCCCCAGAATGACACCAGGAGCAACAAAAGGGGGACATGTTACTATAGCAACCAGGATGCTCCGGGGTTTTGGGGAATAGAGGCATCTGATGATCTTTTTGCATCTTTGGTTCAAGCTGATGACATGGCCGTGACCACACTGATGTAAAAAAGCCACCACTGGCCTTTGCTCTGGTATCACCAGGGCAGTGTCTGCCTAGAAATCTTCCTGAAGGTTACATGTCACCAAATTCTGTCTTCATTTTGGGGGCAAAATTTGAGAAGATGATCTCTAGGGGACAGAATGAAAATTTGTGATAATCTAGAGGTAATCAGTGGGCGATTTTTGGTGGTAAAATGTAGGCAATCCACAAAATGCCTACAAAATGAACACTTGAGGTACATCTTGAGGTAATGAACATTTTAAGGTCAACTGTGGTAATTAGTAGTGGACAGGTAGGGAAAATTTGGGAGGTGGGGTAAAACTTGAAGTAAACTGTAGGGGAAGATGAATATTTTTGATGGAAAATCTCAGGTAGTCTGCAGGGGAAAGAATGAACATTTCAGGGATAAAATAGAGGGTTTTTTCTGGCTGTAACATCTGTGTTCGTCTGCAGAGGATAAAATGAAGGTTTTTGGTATAAAATTTGATGTAATCTGTACTGGATTAAATCTTCATCACATATTATTGCACAATATCGGTTTTTCAGTTTGAAAAGGATTTAACTCAGTGAGCAGCAGGGCTGATCCATGTCCCAAACCACTTCCGTCCCTTTCGAGCGCTGGTGGCTCCATCTGCCGGGAGCAGATGCAAAATGAACTCGGGACGATCACAGAGTCATCCTGGAACACCAGACTGGTTTGGACTGGAAGGGCCCTTTAGGGACATCTCGTTCCACCCCGCTGCCCTGGGTTCTGACACACAGAGGCAGGTTATTCTCAGGTTGCCCAGAGAAGCTGTGGCTGCCCCATCCCTGGAAGTGTCCCAGGCCAGGTTGGAGCAACCTGGGATAGTGGAAGGTGTCCCTGCCCATGGCAGGGGATGGGACGATATGATCCTGACGGTCCCTTCGCTCCAAACCAGCTTGGAATTCCAGGATGACTCCGTGATCTCTCTCGGCATTTATTTTGCATGGTTTCCCTCTTTCTGCTCCCGGCAGATGGAGCCACCAGCGCTCAAAAGGGACGGAAGGTGTTTGGGACACGGACCGGCCCTGCTGCTCGTTGAGTTAAATGGTTTTAAAAATAAAAATACAACACTGTGCAAGGATCTGGGATGAAGATTTAGCCCCCTACAGATCACCTCAAGTTTTACCACCAAAACTCTTCATTTTGTCCCCTACGGATTAGCACAGATGTTACAACCAAGGGAACCCTCTGATTACCTCTATTTTATCCCCTAAACATTCATTCTCTCCTCTACGAATCACCCCAGATTTCCACTGAGCGTGAGAATTGGAAACCCCAAAGATCCACTTTGTTGGCAGAAGAAACTCCACAATTCCTCCTCTTTTGCGTTTCCCAAAGGAGGTTCCCCATGGATCAGAGCCAATTATACTAACAATTTCCAAGAGGGAGAAGGTTCATCTCAGTGACAGGGTGTGGGTGTATCACCCCCGAGCTGAGAGCAGAGTGTGTGTGGGTTTGTGCATGGCCATCCCAGAGCTCCTGGTTTTCCAGCTGAGTGCCCATCCATGACCTGCTCCTGGCCTTCCCAGGGAAAGCACTCTCAGGTTCTTTAAGGAGAGCTCTGAGGGGAAGGCAGCAGTGTGAAAGCACTTGTTACCTTCCCATTTCCCTTTTCGCTCACTGATCCACCCGTCCTTGCACTTCTCTGGGACATTGGGGTTTTGGGGGTTTTTTATTTGTTTGTTTGTTGTTTGTTTATTTGGGTGGTTGGAGGGTTTGTTAGTTTGGGTTTTTTTGATGTTGTTTGATTGTTTTTTTTAAATGACTCTATGAAAAATTAAATCCTTTTATTCCCTCCTCTTGGGAAACCCCTCTCCATGTAGCATCAAGGTGTTCCACGCTCTCTGCCATGGATGGGTCTCATATTAAAGGCGGTAAAAAAAAGCAAAGCTTTGAAGATTAGTGTTTTTACCCCCATTTCCAGAGCCCTGGGATGCTGCTGTTCCCCTCCCCAGGCTCCACCTGCCCTCACTGCCCCTTCCCCTCTTTGCAAACTGGTCCCAGTTTCACAGCCGCAGCCCTTACTGGGAGCGGGTGCAGCCTTTGGTCTGGGGGGTTTCTCTTCCAGGGGCTGAGCTTCCCAGCCCTGCAGGTTGGAGGTGGGAAGCGAGCGTTTCCAGACCCCACATCTGCTTTTTCTGTTCCTCCTTCCCCCTCTCTTTTTCAGATGAACCCAAAAAAAGCTCCTGCCTGTTCCCTTCCCAAACCCTTGTCTGCTCCCACAGCCTGTCTGTTCCTTGCTCAGCATCTCTGCTGAGCCCCCCGGGGTGTTCCAGGCTCAGCACCAGGATGCACAACCCTGGCACATCAGCTTTCCAGGCAAAGATGTTGCCATTGAAGAAGAAAAAGCAAATAGCCCATGAAGAGTGGCCCTGGTGATGGGACCCGGGGGCTGGGGGAGGTGACAGCCAGCAAACAGCCTGGAGAGGGCTCTCCATAAACCAGCAGCGTCGGGAGGAAGGAAGGAAGGAGTTGCTGCTCTCCATGGAGAACTGATACTTGGCCAGTTTTTCTCCAGTGTCCGTGGTGACAGCTGCTCTCCCCGCTGTGCAGCCCCAGCAAATCCCATCCTTCGAGCTCCCCAGTGAGGTTTTCAGTGGATCTCCCCCCTCTTCCCAGCAGATACACTCAAACAAGTGGACGTGTTTAGAGGGGAGCTCGGTGGGACATCAGTGCTTTTGCCTGAGCTCCCCACCTCCTTCCCTCGCTGCCTCCCACAACATGTGCCAGATTTTCAAATGACCCTGCTCCACATTTTCTGTTCCTTTTTCAATTCTGCTTCTCTAAAACTGCTGAGGGCGAAATAAAGAAGTTGGTTTATTTTTAATCACCGCAAACACTTTCCAAACCTGCAACGCAAGAGATTGACTTTGGCATGATGAGATCACCCGAGCCAGGGTGATGTCTGTGGAGAAGAGAGGCTGACAAATCTTCAAGTAGCGACACCAGTAGAAAATGCCTCTGATGTTCCGCCATCCCAGCAAGGCCAGTCTGCTGCTCTCTGTCCCAGGTGAGCAGGAAGCCTTCTGCTTTTTGGTTTGGCTTTTGAAACAGCTGTCAGAGAGAAGAGAGAGGGGATAACACAGGCTGGAAGTGTATTTGTAGTGGTATCCTTGCCTTTGGAGCAGCACTGCACCTAAAAAATGCCATCAGGTGCCTGTCAGCATCTTAGTAAGGTCATCAGCATTCTCAGCTGGGGAAATTCGTGTCTCCCTGCTCTCCACAAACATAGAAAAGTCCCCATCTCTGCACCCCACTCTCCCAACACACCATTCAAGAAAGGGAATTCTATTTAGGATCAACAAAGTAAAGCTCCTTTTCTTTCTGACCAGCTGGTATGTGAAGAGAAAACCCCAGCAGAGAGGAGCTGATTGTGCTAAATGGCACCAGTTACCCACTGTGAGCCTCAGCAGGAGGGGAGATGTCTGCAAAATCATGACCAGTCTCACTCTCTCCCCTCCACACAGAAGGAAGTGAGAGCCACCACTTAGTGGGAAGTTCTCAGCACACAGAAACCCCCAGAGGTCACCCAGGTTTTGGGCTATTCAGCTGTGTTGCCTGCTGGGTTTTACTTGTCAAGTGCCCTTTGAGGCCACGGGCACTGCCCAAAGCACAGTCAGGGTGTCCCCTTCTGCTTCCCCTTCGGTCTTCCCCCCTGCAGGGTGTCCCCTTCTGCTCCTCACATGCACCACCATGGGATGGTATTAAGAGTATGACAATAAATTCTGGGAACGGTGATTATTAACACTTCAGCCAAAACCTTGGTGTCAGGATGTTTGTGAGGTGGTGTGGTTTTATCAAAAGGCTCTCAAATGCTGATGAAACCTATCGTGAAACACGTTTCAGGTTTGAGATTCCCCAGCCACTGGCTGAATGATCCACTCTTGCATGTGACTGCTGCTAGTTTGCTTGAATCCAGGTTGGATTTGGGGGGGGGGATGTTTTAATTTTCCCCAGTGGTCAGTCCCTGTTTGCAGAAG
The DNA here is from genome assembly GCA_013390025.1 of Pitta sordida. Classification (NCBI taxonomy): domain Eukaryota; kingdom Metazoa; phylum Chordata; class Aves; order Passeriformes; family Pittidae; genus Pitta; species Pitta sordida. The sequence continues at coordinate 355,508 of WEKX01027434.1, read as the reverse complement.
GGCAGGCAGTGCATTCTGACAGTCTCCTGGGAATCCTGCTGTAGCCCTGGTGGTCTGTTTACAAAAGGGAAGATAAGATCTGGCTGGGTGATAACCAAATCCTCCCTACCTTACAAACCAAGGCCACCAGGACCTTTGAATCCTTTTTCATAACAGAGAAGGGCCTTTCCAATGCAGAGTCTGAAACAAAAGCACCAGAGCAGATAAAGAATAGAGAATCAGTATCTGTGAGCAAGCACAGGGACTTCACTGGGATGTTCACAGGGTCAGCCATGTCCTGTAGCTGGACTTCTGGAAGATCCAGCTCTAGGAAACGGCACTGCTGCATCCTGGTAGCCTGTTAGGATGGGACATGCTTGACTGTTGTGGCCGTGGTGGGTCTCATTTGAAGGGTGTGTTGTGGAACAAGAGATGGCAGGACCCTCCTGACAGAACCCCCACAGGCCTCAGGGAGCAAGAAGGACCAGGTCCACCTGCTTTGTGTGGACACCTGTAGGAGGAATCACCACTGCCAGCAGGGAGGCTGCCATCGGAACAGCTCTTTAGAGCAAGCTGGGGAAACACTGACACTTTTACTAGGAATCTCTATAAATTCCACATATCTTCAGATGGTGTCGGGCAGCAACAGGAAAACCAAGTAAGAGCTCAACCTGTTTGCTTTCTAAGCTTCCCTGTGAAACAGGAGCAGCTCAAACCTGATAATCATCATTTTTATGGAAAAACCCAGTTTCCAAATCTCTCAGGGTTAATTAACTCTCATTTGCAGATCTGTTAGCAAGGACAAACCTGTGGCTCTGAACTGTGTCCCACTAATTCTAACAGAGAGACCAGCCATATCTGAACAAGAGAATTACATCCTGAGGGGAAGCAGCTGTTGGAGAAGTTTCAAAGGGCAGCTGCACTGTGGCCTACTGGAGGGGGAATGTTCTTTTTCAGTAGGTTAGTGGTGGGTGCCTGGGATGTTCTGGGTCAGTTTTTCCTCCCTGTTCTTCCTGGGGTGGTGGATGTGACCCAGTGTGTTCAGCTCAGAGTGGCATTTGCTGCTCTGTACAAAGTTTCTTGCTTTTTCTTTTCATCTCTTTTCCATGGGCTCAGCCACGCTTTTGTTCTGCAGCTGACTGGATCACAGTGCCCAAGGTTGGGAGCAACTCCTACGCCCCTGTGCCCTTCCCTGGGGAAGGATAAGAGAGGTTTTGTTTCTCCTCTGACATTCACCATGGCAAACAATGCTTGGTAGAATGGTGAGTTGTGCTCTAGCTACTTCCTGGCTGGAGCTGAGCTGGTCTGGATACACGATGCTGACTTTCTCAGGGTTGTGATTTACAAACTGAGGGTTAAAATATGCCTTTATTGAATCAGTTTGTTTTTGGGAAGAGGTGAAGACACACATTAGGTGATAATAACAAGAACTGTGATTGCCATGGAAAGCCGGGGTGCAGGCTGCCAATACTTCATTAGTCACAGCTCAGCCCATGGAATCCATAAGGCATCTCTGTTGCCCTGTGTTTGCTGTTTTGAGGAGGTGCTCCAATGTTTCCTGAGCTGCAGGAAGGACACAGAAGGGGAGGTTGCCAGCAAGGAAATGTGCTGCTGAATCCTCTCGTGAATCCCAAAGGCTTTGAATTGTAGCTGTTTGCCCTCCTGTTGCAACCCAGCATCAGGTTTCTTTCCTGATGTGATTCATGATTTTGCACACTATGAAATTGGAAAGTGAAGAAACACTAGAAGAGGATCCCCTGAAGTCTGACGTGGGATGCCTGTCAGACTTGGAGCAAGTAAGGGGTGAACACTGCACTGGGCAGCTGGCTCCTGACCATTTAAATGCCAGATTCAGCTGGCACAATGGAAGTGTGAGATGGACTCTCTGGGTGTATTGTAAGCCTTTTGCAGAAGAGAGCAGAGGGCAGCTGTTGAGATGCCCATGACTCTGGGTGTGGGTTGTGTGCCGCTGGTAAGATGATGAAAGACCTTGTGGTGGAAGCCACAGTAGCTGAACTGGCCACTTCCCCCCCATGGCCTCGTGACTTTGATTAATCCCAACCCGTGCCAGCTCTGGGGATGTTTATTACAATATTGGACTACATGATCTCCTTGATCCATTCCCCCTCTCTTCCCTACCAACCAGCTACTTGCTAACCCAAATTTCTGAAGGCAGCCTGAGCTTTTTTTTCCAGTCTAAACTCGTCTGTTTTCTACCTTCTTCTCCAAATACATAATATGTTCTCCTCAGAGCCTTCGCCTTCCTTTTGGATAATGAGGGAAGAGAAAGCAAGTATTTCAACATTGGAGGAAATTGTGTGAAGAAGTCTGGGGGATGGGTGTTTTCTCAGCCCGGTTCTTTAGAGGAGCCCTTGTAGCTGTTCCCTGCCAGCTCTTATTTTTCCTCCAAAGTCTGTGATACTTTGTGCTTTTCCTTAAAGCCGCAGCTCCCGGAGTCCCGTGATAATCTAATCACTTCTGTGTGAGCCAAAATGAGTCACAGCAGCTGGAAAAGACTGCAAGGCAATACCCTCCACTGCTGAAAAAGCCCTTGGACCTTCAGAGTGTGATCCCTGAAAACCTGCAGAGCAGAGAGCAAATAAAAGGGACTGAGCCCTATATTTTGTAAAAGCAGATGGGTTTTGGCAGGCAAGTTTTGCTTGTTTCGGGCTGGCAATGCTGAAACGTGGTGTTTGGAGCTGCCAGTCGTTTGTTGAGAGCTGAGCCCAAGGGCAGAGGACAGGTAAAGGAGAAGGAGGTGTGAGGTGGGGATATTCTCCACTCCACACCAGGAATTACAGTGAAAGAGATCCTACACACACAGCTCCCCACCCGCCTGGGTTAAGGGCTGCTTCTCTGCTGTAGCATGAAAGGGAACCAAAAATGTCAAAAAATACTCTTTCACTTGGTCAGATTTTTTTTTTTTTTCTATTTCTGAAGTTTTTTTAAAAATTAATTTTTAATTTTCCTTTATTTTCTTCCTGGATAACCTAGATGTATATTTCTAATTTTTTATTTTGAGGGGGTGGAGGTGGGATAAAGCAGGATTTACAGGAAAACATTACTCTCTGTCTATAAAAACAAAGCAGTTTCTCCTTCAAACGTTGTTGCAGAGGTTTGCCTTTCTTACTGCTTGTATGTAACCCTGAAAAGATGACACAATGGGAGCAGGAATGAGATTCTGCATCTTTGTGCATACCCTTTAAAGCACTGATCAGATGGTGTGGCACTGCAGATTCCCCTGTATTTTGGGGAAATCCTTTGCTTTTCTGTTTTTCCAGGCCTTGCTAGCACTGGTCAGAAACCCTGGTTCACATGGACAAAGCATTTATGGCTGCTGACTCTCCTCCTGTGTGTTGACCTACTCAGTTTGAAGCAGCAGATGCCTTGGGATATGGTTTGCCTTGGAATAAGACTCTAATCTCAGTAAATGCTGAGGAAACCTTGAAACAAAATGCACCTTGTAACTAAAATGTACAACTTGTGACAGCTGACAAAGGAAATACAGAAACGAGAATTAACTGCAGTGATTGGAGGCTTTATGTTATGCTTTGCTTGGAAAATCCAGCGCACTCGATGTGACCCCTTTTGATAATTAAGCTGTGGCTGAGCTGGACGTGGGGAGGAGGGTGGCCTGTGACCATAGCAGTGTTAATTATGAGCTTTGCTGCAGTGGAGCTGCCAGAAGGGGATGGCCCTCAGTGCTTCACCCCACGCTCCCATAAGGACGCAGAGAGAGGACTGGATGCAGGCAGGAAAGTGCCTGGGGAGAGGAATGGATCACTGCTAAAGCCAGAGCAGTCACAGGGCTGGACACAGTTGGGAGACTGTTTGTGCTGATGTAAGGGGCTGGGGAGGTGGACAAGTGTCATAGGATCACTGGATGGTTTGGTTCGGAAGGGACCTTAGGGATCATCTCATTTCATTAGATGGCTCATCATGTGCCGTTCTCTGGGCTGATTCAGTCCCCTAATCCAGTCAAGAATCATCTGCTTCTGTGGGTCAGGGTTCTTTTGCTGTGTGCCAGGAGGAGGGGGACGTGTCCCACTTGCCCTGTGCACTGCTGGTGCTGCCAAGCTGCAGCTCTGCTCTTGGATGTGATCCCTGCAGCATTGCCTTCCCGTTTGGAAAAAAGCCTCTCTGCTTTCTGCTCTAGGAAGTATGTGAAAGCAGGAGCTGTTAGTAGTGAGGAAAGGGGGTGTGTTGTGGGGTGTCTCTACTCCAGCAGGACCCACAAGCCAAACCATTTGGAGAATCACAGGGAGGCAGTTCTTGCTTGGGCTGGAATAAACTTCAAACATGTGGCTCTTCACGAAGCTGCCAGGCTGTAATTTGTGGCTGGCATTGCTTTCCCTCTGAAGGCTCTGCTGCAGTCTGGGTGGAAATGCAAAACAGTCTGAGAGCCAGGCTGCTGCAGAAAATGTCTGTTTTTATTTATTCCACTTGTTTGGTTGGTTTTTTTTTTTTCTCTTTTGCCATGAGAGCACTTGTCCCGCAGAGCTGGCTGTGGCTGCAAAAGCAGAGCCTGCAGGGGCCTCTGGCTGGCCTCCCGGGATTGCCAAACAGGGATTCCTCACGTGCCCCACTTATGCAAAGCGGAGAATTGGGCGCCAGGAGGGCGAGGTGATGCGGGAGGAATTTGTGTGCTGTAGGCATGTCAAAACTGAGCATCAAACTTGGCTTTCTGGAGCCAGCTGGGCTCTGGTGCCAGCCCAGTCCAACTGGTTGGTAGGGGAGGCAGTGCTCCTGGACGCCAGCCCCTGGAAAGTGAGTCATGTGTTTCGCTGCAGGAAAGTCCCTCACTTGGCTGCAGCTTCCCAGGCTCGTCCTACTCACTTTATGCAGAGCAAGCGCCTCCTAGAAAATGGGGCTAAAAAATAAGTTTAGGCTGGGAAGGCCCCCTGTTTCTCCCAGCCACAGCCACTTGACTCAGGTGTATGTCACTGCTGACAAGCCATGGTTCTCTTCCTGAGAACTCTCATCTGACATCTTATCAGGGAGGTTTATCTTCAGAAAAAACCCTAAATCTGAGCGGGAGCCCAGCAAAAGCAGAAGGTGGTGGGCAGACATCACGACACTGTGACCTGGACCCGGCCTCAACAGGGTGAGATACCCTTTGGAATTTCCCCACTCTTCCAAACATCCCTGTTGTCCACGGCAGATGGCTAGTGTTTGAGCTCTTGATGCCACTTTAGGTTTTTTCTAATCCCATTTTTAAGCGAGAAAGCTAGCAGGCAGTACGGGGAGACCAGGAAAGGTACGTCATGGCGACAATTCGTCATTGTCAAATATTACATGCCGTGTATGCAAGAGGACAAAGAAGGCCTCAAATGAATGGGCATTGGCAAAGCTCGAGGAAAAACCCAAATGATAACAGGTTGAGGGCAGCAGCTGCTAGCTCAAAGCTAGTCCTCCCTTACCCCTGTCCTTCAGCTCCCAGAAGAAAAACACCCTGCCTGCAGAAATCGCTCTCCCGTTCCAGACAGTGTTACCTAACCTCCCTTTCATATATTCTTCACAAAGCATTTTTTTGGGTGTGTTTCTAGGCTGACTGCTGACTAGAAAGCCGAGGTGCCTCATCAACATTTTGTGTGCCTTCCCGAGATAAGAGCAGCACACTGAGCCCTTCCCAGGCCAGAGTAAAGGTTGCTTGTTTAGTCTGGCCAAACTTGTTGTTGGTGGCTTTCTGCCTGGTTGATTCAGGTGGAGAGCACCTGGCTCCAGCTGGGGAGTTACCCAAGAGCCCGGCTGCTGATGGTGCCGATAGCAGAGGCTCCCAAATCGCAAAGGGGCAAAGGCATCCAGCCTGCTCTGCTGAGGGGGTTTGCCAAGAGCGGAAAGGTAACAGCGGATTCTCAGCCTGGCTTTTAAAAGATCTTTAGGAGAAAAGGAGAAACGTGAGCTACCCTGTTTGCCAGAGCCTGGGAAGGGGCAACAGGACAGATCGAGTTCCTCCCAACCTTTACGCCCCCAGTAAACGTTAAGCGTTATCAACAAGCCTGGTCCTTGGAAAACACAGTCCTAACGAGGTTAATGCCATGTCTGCCCTGCCATGGCGGGCAGTACCTCGGAGATGCCCATGACCTGGGCAGGACAGTGATCGCTGTAGATNGAGGGGGGGGGTGTGTGTGATGGCGGGGTGGGGAAAGGGTGGCCTTGCCCGTGAGCTGCCGGCCGGCCTTTCCTGCCGCTGGCGGGGAGGCGATTCCTCATCCCGGGACTGGGGACAGCGGGAGGGGCTGTTCTGCTGTTTGTCTCCGTTCCCTCGGGGATGGGTGGCTGCTGATCCCCTTGCAGATGGCAGAGGCGGCGTTTGCTGTGGTGTGTTAAGCCCTGTCATGGTGCCGCCCGCTGCCCCGCCGCCTTGTTGCTCTCCCTTCAGCAGTGGGACCAGAGGTGGGAACATGCAGGGCTGCTGTGTTTGCTGCGTGGTAGAGGCTTAACAGAGGTAAGGAAATGATTCACGCTCTGACTTGGAGCGGGAAGAGGCCTTTGGGTTCTAGCGTGGAATAGCTAGAAACCCCGAATCGAAGGACTCACGCAGTGATGTGTGCAATTACCTGGATAATTTTTTTGTGAACAAGANTGGGCATTGGCAAAGCTCGAGGAAAAACCCAAATGATAACAGGTTGAGGGCAGCAGCTGCTAGCTCAAAGCTAGTCCTCCCTTACCCCTGTCCTTCAGCTCCCAGAAGAAAAACACCCTGCCTGCAGAAATCGCTCTCCCGTTCCAGACAGTGTTACCTAACCTCCCTTTCATATATTCTTCACAAAGCATTTTTTTGGGTGTGTTTCTAGGCTGACTGCTGACTAGAAAGCCGAGGTGCCTCATCAACATTTTGTGTGCCTTCCCGAGATAAGAGCAGCACACTGAGCCCTTCCCAGGCCAGAGTAAAGGTTGCTTGTTTAGTCTGGCCAAACTTGTTGTTGGTGGCTTTCTGCCTGGTTGATTCAGGTGGAGAGCACCTGGCTCCAGCTGGGGAGTTACCCAAGAGCCCGGCTGCTGATGGTGCCGATAGCAGAGGCTCCCAAATCGCAAAGGGGCAAAGGCATCCAGCCTGCTCTGCTGAGGGGGTTTGCCAAGAGCGGAAAGGTAACAGCGGATTCTCAGCCTGGCTTTTAAAAGATCTTTAGGAGAAAAGGAGAAACGTGAGCTACCCTGTTTGCCAGAGCCTGGGAAGGGGCAACAGGACAGATCGAGTTCCTCCCAACCTTTACGCCCCCAGTAAACGTTAAGCGTTATCAACAAGCCTGGTCCTTGGAAAACACAGTCCTAACGAGGTTAATGCCATGTCTGCCCTGCCATGGCGGGCAGTACCTCGGAGATGCCCATGACCTGGGCAGGACAGTGATCGCTGTAGATGTGATGGGGGGTGTGTGTTTTTACGGACACTTTGGATGTGTGTGGGGCTGCGGGGGATGCCCAGGTGGGGCTCTCCAGACTGTGAGCAGCCGGCAGGCCCCGAGCGTGGGATTTCTGTGGCAGAAGCGCGGAGCAGGTCTGACAGCTCTGCACGGCCCTGCGGAGCCCTCAGCCCAATGCTCATCCCGCCAGGAAAACACGGCGTTGTCTTTTTTTATTTTCTGTGCTCGTTTGCCCTTCAGTTGCTGAACCAGTGCAAGGCACACACGTCAGGAGTACGAGGCTGCCTTTCCTAACCGAGCTGTTGACTGAGGACAGGCTGACGGGAGGCACCAC
>WEKX01027434.1:292126-346311 GCA_013390025.1 Pitta sordida | reverse complement strand
GGTGGCCTTGCCCGTGAGCTGCCGGCCGGCCTTTCCTGCCGCTGGCGGGGAGGCGATTCCTCATCCCGGGACTGGGGACAGCGGGAGGGGCTGTTCTGCTGTTTGTCTCCGTTCCCTCGGGGATGGGTGGCTGCTGATCCCCTTGCAGATGGCAGAGGCGGCGTTTGCTGTGGTGTGTTAAGCCCTGTCATGGTGCCGCCCGCTGCCCCGCCGCCTTGTTGCTCTCCCTTCAGCAGTGGGACCAGAGGTGGGAACATGCAGGGCTGCTGTGTTTGCTGCGTGGTAGAGGCTTAACAGAGGTAAGGAAATGATTCACGCTCTGACTTGGAGCGGGAAGAGGCCTTTGGGTTCTAGCGTGGAATAGCTAGAAACCCCGAATCGAAGGACTCACGCAGTGATGTGTGCAATTACCTGGATAATTTTTTTGTGAACAAGAGGAATCCTAGGGCTGGTTTGCCCGCAGGTTTAACCTGCGGCATTTCACATGTCAACAACAACAACAAGAAAAAAGGCCTGACTGGCTGTTTAAAGGCCATAGGAATGACTAGCTGGCAGAGGACAGCACATTATGCCTATGAAATCTTATGGGGTTGTACATCAGCCTTGTAGTTTTCATGTCGTAGAATCCTGGAATGGCCTGGGTTAGAAGGGACCTTAAAGGTCATCTATTTCCAGCCTGCCAGCTGTGGCCAGGAACACCTTCCCCTACATATGCTGATAATATTTAATATACTGATAATATTTAATGTGCTGATATGTGGATGGTGTAATGGAGAGCTGCAGACTTTTCAGCCTGGAAGCAAGAAAACAAATACCATCAGCTTTCACTCAGCCTCTTTGTCTGCATTAACAGTGTCTTTTGAGTCTCCTCTGGGCTCCGTTGCCTGCCATCAGTTACCGCTCCTGCTGGGACTGTTTCCAAATCCTTGCAGTTTCTCGTGCTTCAAAAGTGAAAAGGGCTCACCTGGAAGTATCCACCGGCTTTCCCATTAGTGTGTTTAGGGAAATTGTAATGAGAAACCAGTTCAGCAGTGAGCGTTGGCTTGGCCTACCTGCTGAGGGCATGATACTCAGCTGAGTACAGCAGGAGACTCGTCAGGCCTGTTTTTCTTTAGAAAGTCCCTGTTTTAACACAAATAAACACCCCTCTTCTCTTCACCAGGGTTCTGCTGTGAATTCTAATTGATGCTCCTATGGCGCAGGTTTTGCTGTGCCCACCTGAAACACTGTTTTCCTCTGCTAAGCTCGTTAATTAGCTGTGTGAAAATTTAGCCACACTTGGCGTATCCTAATGGAGTCACTTGGCTGGGTTACAGGCCGTGAGGGGTTTGGGCTGACCTACTTACAGGGCTCCTGTGCATCTTCCCTTCAAGGGACACACAAAGGAATTGAAGCAGGGTGGACAGGTCTCGGCACCTCCGGACTGCTGATGCACTCTCTGACTATTGCTTGTCTTTGGGGAGGCTGGGCATGCTGTTAAAACACAAGTCAGCTTCTCTTCAGCTGGATTTTTTTTCCCCCCCTCTTGCTAAAATAAAAGTTAGACTGGGAGTGGAAAGCAAGAACTTTGAGGATGTGAATATTTCACTCTCCCCTCGCAGATCTAAAATAGTAGGCTTAAGCATTGGAAGGAAGGTTCAAGTAGATGTGTAATTCCTCTGGCAAAAAAAGTGTTCTGATCAGAACATCTGGGGACAGGAAATTTGAAGGCTGATTTAGCCTGGCTTGAATTTTCTGGAGGATGTGGATAAAGCAGATAATGGGACTGTCTTCTGTAGATTGCAGGTTATGAATGTGGTTTCTAGCAGAAAAGGCCAGGCTGCTGTGGATTAAATTAGGAAAAGGGTGGAAGGTGTTTTGTACCGGCTGTGGTGTGGTCACAGGCCCAGGGCAGTGCCTGTCCCCTGTGGTGGCACTGCTGGGGACCCTCGAGGGCCGTGCCCAGTTCTGGGAGGCATCGAGGGGCTGGAGCGTGTCCAGGGAAAGGAATGGAGCTGGGAAGGGGCTGGAGCACCAGGAACAGCTGAGGGAGCTGGAGTGGCTCAGCCTGGAGAAAAGGAGGTTCAGGAATTCTGGAATTCTCTGCATCCCCTGACCAGGAAGAGGGAGCTGGGAGGAGGCTTGACCTTTACTCCCAGGTAAAAAGCAACACAGCCTCAAACTGTGCAACGGGAGGTTCAGGTTGGACATCAGGAGGAATTTCTTCATGGGAAAGGTTAGTCAGGCCTTGGAAGGGACTGCCCAGGATGGTTTGGAGTCCCATCCCTGGGGGCCTCCAAGGAGCAACTGGCACTCGGTGCTCTGGTCTGGTTGACAGGATGGGGATGGGTCACGGCTTGGACTTGACCTTGAAGGTCTTTTCCAGGCTCGCTGCCTCTGTGATTGTGTAAAACTGAATTCCCCGTTTCCCGGAGGAATAACGGAGTGTGAGGCGGCGCTTTGACAGCTCAGCAGTCATGTGCCCTGTGTCAACCTGCCCTTGCACAATCCCCTGCCTGGCTGCTGAGGAGGTAAAAATAGAAAGAGCTGCTCGTGGTTGTGTCAGGAGGAGCCGAGCAGGCCGTGCTTCCTGCTCGCAGCCATGCCTGGTGAATGCTCCAGCGGATCCATGGAGCTGCGGGAACAGCCAGAGAGAGGATGGAGAGGCTGGAGCGAGAGCCAGGGAGCTTGTCAGCAAAACAGCCTGTCACCCCATGTCAGCTGAGCTCTCCAGGAGCTGTGCTATTTCAGGGAAGGGTTTTCTGGTATAAAAGGCAGGAGGATTTTTACTTTACCTGTGGGGGAAGCAGGGCCAGTTACTGCTGCCTGCCCCCTTTATTTCAGTATCTCACCTAGATCTGATTCTTTAAAGCAGCCACACATTGTATGACTTAAAAAAGGAGTGTTTGTTTTTTCTCTGCTCTCTTTCACTTTCTGTTTTGCTCTTTTTATGTAGCAGGGGTTTTATGCAATTAATCTGTTATTAAAATACCAGAGTTCCTGTTGCTATTTAAAAGGGCTACTTGTGTGGTCTTTGAAGTGTGTGTATATTTTAGGGCAGTGCTTCTCTGTATTTGGTCATGGGACAAGGTTTGGTTTCAGATGTCAAATAGCAGGTTTCCCAACTCTTTGTGGTGTGGGTATATTTGCCTGGTGAAATGGGGATCTTTAAATACAGGGCTTTTGCAGAGACTCGTATGAAGTCTGTCCCCCTCACCCACAAACAAAACAGAAAACAGCACCAGAAATTATGGACATGGACAACAAGTATATCCAAAATATTTTTGTCTTTCTATGGGGCAGAGAAAAGTGCTTCTCAACTTTTTGGGAATGCCTTGATGCACTTTGTGGTACTGGTGATACCCAAGTGGCTCTCCTAGCTTGGTTTTTCACCAGTAGATACTGGACAGGAGGACTCTGGAGTGCTGGTAAGAGCCAGCCAGGTTTTGTCTAATTTTCCTGCAAATTGCCTGTAGTCTCTCAAATATTGTGGTCACTTTATTGCCTCATTAATCCAGAAGCGTAGTAGCCCTTTGGCAGGAGTCACTGGTGTGTGATGTGGTCACAGCTTTTGAAGTTCTGCCCATGAACTGACCAGAGGGACTGTGGAGCGTTGAGCCCTTCAGATATCTGCAGGTTGAGGTCACTCCTTGACTTGTAAGACTCGGTGAAGAGAAGCTGATCCCTCTTGACTCCTTCAGATTAAAACCACTTTGCCTCTCCCCACTTTTTTTGAGAACTGTGAAAGTCAGTGACCAGCAGAGCCCAGAATGGCAGAGACTGGTGCATTCACGTGGTCTGGGGGTGTTTCTGATAGATAATGAACAGTCTTTGTTGTTTTAATGTTACCAAGTGGGAAACCCAGAACAAACATCCCTCCTGACGAATATGTTCATAGACTCTGACAAGTTGGACTGATGTTAAACCATAAGAGTTGACAGCACCCTGAATTATCTAATTATTTTCCACATTGGACTTAACCCATCAAGGTAAACAGCAGCTCAAAAAAAAAATCTGTTTGGGTTTTTTTTCCAATTTACAGGTTAATTTACCGTGTTGTTCACACCAGAGTTTTTGTAGCAGTTTGGTTTGGAGGAGGCTGGAGTCCTCAAGGTGAATTTCTTTGTGTTGTGGGTGATAGTTTTCTTGCTCATCCTTTGGCTCTTTGGGGAGTCTGGTCTGGCGCATTAGAATCCCTGTTTATTTAAGCTTATGTCTGAGGCTCAAATCAAAGGATTCTCCTTTCTTTTCTGTTACCTTCCACTCCTGGAGTATTTGGGTTGTGTAGTTGGGTGGTGTAACTGAGGAGAGGATTTCTCTTGCCTGTTGGACCATCAGAGGGCTCAGAGTGGGTATGGCTCTGTTTTCTCCTCTGTTTTCTTTCACTGCTTAATTTAGGACAAATTTGGTAGAGCAAAGGCCGTTTTTTCTCTAAATTGGAGAAGCTGCATCTCTGAAGCAGCTCAAGAAGAGAGGAACCAGTGGAGAGGACGACTAAAGAACCAGCCTGGCCTTCACAGATAAACTAGTTTGTTGCTCTAAAAACAGTGGCTTGCAAGAACTTCAGGGAAGACGGGGTGGGCATGAGGGGTGACCTGCAGAGAAAAGGAGAAATGTATTTAAAAATGGGTGACCTTGGCTAAAGAACAGCACATAAATTAAAAGGAGGCCGGTGATAGCCAGGAGTGGGGGGTTTTCCTTAGGGTTTATCCCTGGAGAGCTGTGGGAGGTGACAGTGCTTTGCTTTCTCCTGGGGGTGTGAAATGCCACGTTCAGGTGTTGTTCCTCCTGCAGCAAAGGCTGTTTGCAGGGAACAGGCAGGAGAACTGTTAATACTCAGAGCTCTTTGTTCTGAGGCAGCACAAGGTCTTTACACACATCACTGTGATGTATTTGCTTTTGTTGTAATGTAAGTTAATACATGATGGAGAAATCCTGTTTCATAGTTAAACAGGAGACCAAACTGGAGAGGGGAAAAGTGGGAGCAGTAAAGGATTTAATTTTTCTGAATCTGCAAGATCTGATTTAATGCAGGGGTTTTTAGCTTTGATTCTGGTTTACCCAGGATGTTCAGAAAGGAAGGGTGGTGGATATTGTTGCAGTGAAGGTTCATCCTTTCATATTGGGCATTTAACAAAAATATTTCCATATTAGTAATAGAGTCATAGTAATAGAGAATAAACTAATACGAACTTGGAGTCCCTGTGGAAGATGGAGGAAAAGAAGACATGATTAGATGCACTGAGGCAGCACACTCAGATGCACCAAATCTTTAATGTACTGCCCCAAATCAATCTGATTTTAAGCCCTTTCTTCCCCCTCTTTGTGAACAAGTTGGAGCATTTGTGACCCTGTGTGTGCATCTGTTTAGGACAGAAGCCGTGCAGCAGGGAACTTGTTAAAGGCACACAGCCAGAAAAGCTCATCAGGAAGAACAAATCAGAAGCACAGTATTTTTATAATGCATTTAATAATGACCATGTTATTAAGGCTGTTGGGAAGAAGGAGCAGGACTAGCTGTTCAGCCTTCTGGTGAGCCTGGTGTGGATGTGAAAAGTGAGGCACAGCCTGAGACAGCTACAGGATCTTCAGAGTAAAAAAGGAAACAGAACCTGAAAGCTCATTAAGAGCCAGCTCAAACCAGTGCGAGTCACAGCTGAATGCCTCACGTTGGCTTTTAAACGCTCTCTTAAATCAGGAGTTTAAGGAACTGCTTTTAATAGCAATAACTTGAGTTACATCGTTGAGATTTGTAGTTTCACAGCAAGTTTCCGTACAGGGGGAGTAATTTTCTTTCGATTTACTGAAATTAAGGCATAGGTTAAAAGCTGTAATTGTAAATGGTTGGGAGCCCTTAATTGCACTGTTTAAAGTCCAGGTCTTGCTTGACTTCATTCAGGTCATGACTCTGCCTTCCAGAGCCTTCCTGCCCCTGTTCAATGCCAGTATCTGAAAGGGAAGAATGTCTTCCCTCAACCAAATGTACACTTGGTTGTTGTCGCCCTGCCAGAGCTGACAGCTCTTTGGCTGGCCAGGCTGACTTGGAAAATTAACTATTATTGTGCTTCCAGATCCATAATGCTGGAGTTTAGGACAGTCTGCAAATATTTTGCAAGCCATACGTTATTAGAAGCCTTGAAACCTTTTTTCCCTGCAATTTCACAAGCAGTCCTAGCCTTGCTCAGCAATAATGTGCAGTCCAGGCTTTTTGCTGAGAAAGGGGTGGCACGCTTCGAGCTCTTGTGTGAAAGAGTTAAGTGTGCAGAGCACATCTTTGAAATAAATGGGTCATTCCTCTGAAATGCAGCGCAAACAGGCTTTGTAATCCAGTGCCACCCCAAAAGCCGTGTTTGTGTGGCTGCTTGTGCACCCGGGACGTGCACTGGGAATTCAGGGGGTGCCTTGCTCCTCTGGTTGCTGAGAGCCAGACGTGAGAAATACAGCAGTGGTTGTTCACCTGCCGTAACCTGACGAGGAGCCTCGCAGCCATGAAACAGCTGAACTGCCTCCTCTTGGCTGACAGTGTAATTTTGCAGGGTTTTGTCATGTGTAAACAACGCTGATGTAAAATTCCTCAGCAACACCTGTATAGCCAATGGCTTACAGCAGGTTGAGGCTTGTGGGTTTTCTGTTGGTTGGGGGTTTTTTATTATTATAAACCTTGGCAGTAGTGCCTTGTGGCTGTCTGACCGTGTTAGGTTTTCTTGGGCCTTGTTTGCTGTAGGATTTCAGGAGTCGTTTCTTCATTGCTTGGTGCAATGTAAGGATTGCTGAAGAGGCCGAGCCTGCTGACAGGATGGTTTTAGGAACTGGGAGAAGCTGGGTGTCCAGTCCAGGCAGCCCAGTCAAAAAGAGAAGCTTGGAAAGTCAGCAAAAAGGTGCAGTTGATTCACTCGTCCTGTTGCTTACTCATGGTGCAGACACTTTACATTCATGTAGGAAAACTGTCCAGAAGTGGCATTTTGTGTCGCTTGACGACTTCATAGGCTGGAAGGCAGTTCCATGTGGGATGGCAGGCAGTATTCAAACAAGGACTGATCCTTTCCCACCCCCCCAGGTTTTTCTGGACACAGTTGAACTGCTGACCAAGATATAAAAAAAGTCTATATATATTTGTGTTTAAAAAACTGCGATGGAACATTCCTTGGGTTGTTTTTTAAAACTTTATGGTCAGTGTTTTGGTCTGTACCCGATCTTAAGTGTTCCGTGTAATGTGTGCATGGTTGTGGCTTCTCATGCAGGTTGTTTCCTCATACTCAGTTGCTGTGTCAGGACAGTGTGATTCACGTGGGAGGAGGAATGCAGCCAGCAATTCCAGGCTGGTTCAGGGCTGAAGTGACAGCAGAACAGGGGGGTTTAGCCTTGGCAATCAGCTGTTAATGCAACGAGCAGTTTCTCTGTTTCAAGTCATCTGGTAGTTTTTGTGCGCTGAGCAAAACGAGGGGTTGCATTTTGTTTTGATCTTACTAATTTTTTTATGGAAGGTGGATGCTGGGGGAATGAGCTGCTGAGGTGCTGAATCTCTGGCACTTCCTGAGGGAA
Source organism: Pitta sordida (assembly GCA_013390025.1). Taxonomy (NCBI): domain Eukaryota; kingdom Metazoa; phylum Chordata; class Aves; order Passeriformes; family Pittidae; genus Pitta; species Pitta sordida. The sequence continues at coordinate 338,790 of WEKX01027434.1, read as the reverse complement.
CTTCAGGTGTTACACGGTGTTTGGGACTCCTGTTTCAGCTCAGAAATTGCCGGGTTGTAGTGACTGATGAATGTCACTAAAGCGGGGTGTGCTGGTGGCTGTGCTGTGCAGAAATCACTGGAGTGTGCAGCTGTGAAGGGGTGCTGACTGGTTTTGCCTTTGGCAGCTGTGGCCAGCCCTGTGCTATGGCAGAAGGAGTGTGTGCAGGGCCCCGAGGTGTGGTGCCAGAGCATCCGGGCAGCGGCACAGTGCGGGGCGGTGAAGCACTGCCAGCAGAACGTATGGAACAAGCCTGCCGTGGTGAGTACCCACTGCTGCCCCTCTGCCCTGCTTCCCATAAGCTCATGGGCCTTTCTCAGGCCTCTCCTTGGAGCTGGATGCCACATCTGGCTCTGCCTCTGTTGCTGTGCGAGATAAAGGTTGCCTTTCACTGCTGTGCCTTGCACAACTCGTCTGCTGACTTCTCCCGTGACCTGTTGCACCATCACCGAGTGATGGATGGAATGAAGCTAGTGGATTTCACTCGTTACTCTTGATTGATCCCTCATTCAGGGAGGCTTTCCTTAACTTGAGCAATGAGGTATTACAAAAACAGCTCTGTGCTTCTTTAGGTCTTCCTCAAAAGTTCATGTCTCAGCAAATGCTAAATTATGAAAGCCATGTGAGTAAATAATGGTACAAATGTTACATTTAGTGCAGCTTTTCACGTTGCATTTGTGCTGAATGTGAGGGCTGCTTTACTGGATGTAGCTGGGGGCTTTGGGGTATTGTTCCACAGTTTTGTAAGAAAGGGAAAAGGCATTTTGCTTAGAGATGCATTCAGTCCACACTGGCTGTGTCTGTGCTGAGATATTTCAGTTTGGAGAAGGGAGGGATGTCAGAGCACAACTAAAATGAAGGAAGCTGCCTGAAATGTTTCTAGGTTTCTATCAACTGCCTGAAGGGTGAAGTAAAGGTTCATGAGAAGGCTGAGAAGTGACAATATGCTTTATGGGCTGGGACTAGGTGACTTAACTAGTGGTTACATGCCAGCTCCTTTGAGTCCTGTTGATTTCCTGAAGAAACTGGAGCTGGACACGCTTGAAATAGCCTCAATTCTTTGCTCCAAACACCTCCTCCCAGCCCAGCCAGTGTTTCCTTCAGTCCCAAGTGCAGTGCTTGTTCTTTGTGTTGTTATTTGCACACTGCTCTTACAGTGAGTCCTTCTCAGAGTGACTCTGTTTCTCTCTCCAGAGCAGCATCCCCTGTGACTTGTGTAAGGAGGTGGTGACAGTGGCTGGCAAGGTTTTGAAGGACAATGGCACTGAGGTAAGCAAAGCTGCCTTTTTCCTCTCCTGTTTGGTTTCATTGACCCAAGAAAGTCTCGTGGTGAGGGCTATGAAGGGTTGTCTGTGTTGCTTTCTTAACATAAGCAGCAGATGTTGAAAGGGACATGGGAAAGGACTTTTAAGCAGCTTCTACTTGTTCAGAAATTGGCAAATCCTGGAGCCTCTCATGCTTTAACACACCCGGGATTGACTGCAGATGCTTAATAAAGTAGTTCTTGTGCCAATGGGCCATCAATCTGAAAAGGTGGGGTACTGCAGTCTCTGGAAGGGAGTGATTACACCCAGTGTTCTTTGTTTTGGTTTGTGGGCATGTCTTGTGATCCTGTGAGCACTTAGTGTAGGCAAGTCACTGTCCCTCTGTGATTTCTCTTCCTGCTCTTTGATGGAAATGTTCTATTTTGGGAGGGCTGTGTTGTGCAGGCCTTGCAAGCAGTACTGCCTGTCTTCACTTTGGCAGGGTCTCATCAAAGGTCAGGGCTGGGGAAAACAGACCTGTAGTGTAAAACCTCATTCTAGTTGTGCTTCCCTACCTGAGTCCAAGGAGCTTCCTTTCAGCCTTCCTCTGGTGCATTTTGGGAATGGAAAGAGGATGTGAGAGAGAGATAATCTATCCATGCCCACCTTGTCTTTTGTAGGATGAGATCCGCTCCTATTTGGAAAAGACGTGTGAGTTCCTTCCTGACCCAGGTCTGGTCTCCGAGTGCAAAGAAATTGTGGATTCCTACCTGCCAGTTATCATGGATATGATCAAGGAGGAGCTAGTAAGTAGATAAGTTTTCAGCCATTGGGATTGCAAGCCCTGCTCCTGTGATGCCAAATTTTGCTGTTTCAACTGGATGACTCTTTGCTCTTGGCCTCCGTGTGAAAGCTGTGTCAGTTTGATGCTCTGTGTGTGTTGTCTCCCCAGGACAAACCCGAGGTGGTGTGCAGTGCCCTGGCCCTGTGTCAGTCCCTTCAGAAGCACCTTGCAGCAATGAAGCTCCAGAAGCAGCTCCAGACCAACAAGATCCCAGAGCTGGATTTCTCTGAGCTGGCGTCCCCGTTCATGGCTAACGTGCCTCTCCTCCTCTACCCTCAGGACAAACCCAAGCAGAAGCCCAAGGTGAGGGTGCAGGGCTGTTCCAGGGAGCAGCATATGTGTAGTCTTGGTTTAAGTTTTGCAGCCTGCAGAGACAGAACTTGTTCCTGTTCCCATCCAGGGAATCAATCAGGTTTCTTACTAGAAACAGTTTCTTGAGAGGAAGTTTGGCCCCAGCATTCAAAGGAAGAGCCGCTCTTCCCACGTGCTGAGTTACCTGCTCACTGTGCCTTTCGGGGGAGGCATTTGTCTCTGGATGTACGGGGTGGCACACACTGGGTTGGGCAAGAACAAATAGCTGTTGGAGGGGAGTAGGCGAGACAATGAACCTGGGAGCAGGGACTGGATGTTGATAGCAAGGCAGGGTGTGGGGGTGGGTACAGAACGTGGTGCTGTGGGTGGAGCTGCTAAGCTCTGTGCCAGATTTAGAAGCCTTTGTGCTGTGGTCTGTAACAAACCTCAGATTTTGCAGATTGGGTCTCGGGGCTGTTATCTCTCTCCTGGAGCCAGGCATGTGCTGGATCTCCATCTAGTGGCTGGTGCATATGGCAGCAGTAGCTTGTCTCTGTGTCAGCCCAGGCCTTAAAAGTATTCCACTGAGTGTTCATCAGCGTTTGTCTATAGCTCAAAGCAGCCTGTACAACTTAGCAGTGACAGAAGCTTCTAAAACATGTTATGAGAAGTTACATCAACTTCTGCTTCTTTTCCCTCTTTGACCAGGCAAGTGGGGATGTGTGCCAGGATTGCGTTCAGCTGGTCACTGATGTTCAGGATGCTGTGAAGACAAACTCCTCTTTTGTGAAGTCCTTGGTTGCCCATGCCAAGGAGGAGTGTGACCGTTTAGGACCTGGAATGTCTGATATGGTAAACTTTCCTTTTTTGGTGGGGAAAAAATCCTGTTCCTGAATGCAAATACAAAATCGTTTGTTCTGTGCTTTAATTTCCTCATTGTATTCTCTATTTAAGATCACAGAGGGTGTGCTGCATGTAGGATATGCTGCACAGTGGAACAATAAAAATACCACCAAAAATTGTAAACCTGGTGGTCAGGAGGGTTGGGTGGGATGTGTGGGACTGGGGAGGAGGAGGAAGCTTCTAGCCTTTAAGGGCCTTTTCCACCAAAGTGATCTGGCAGGGTTATATCATGTCAATGAGTGGGAGGGCTTTTTGCCCTGAGAGGAAAAGAAAAAGACTCATCAGATAAGCAGTTACCTGTGCAGTGGTTGTGTAACCTGAAATGCCATCTTGCAGTATTTGGGACAAGCTCTTAAAGACAACAGAGTAGTTTTTCAGTAGAGCAGGTAAGTTATTATTGTTCTCAATGCCTTAAGATGTATTAGAAAATTCCTGATGAACTCTGCAGCACAAGTGGTTTGACCATCCTTTCTTTTCCCGCTCCCTGCAGTGCAAGACCTACATCTCTGAATATTCTGATTTGGCAATCCAGATGATCATGCACATGGTAAGATCAGCAGAGCCTACTGTTTGCTCCCAGTTCATTTTTCTGATTTGTGTAACTGACTTCTTTGAGAGCAGGAAACATGTACTGCAGTAGGACTCTGGGGAGAGCCCTTGCTCTGCAAGTCCTGGTGTCAGTGCTTTGAACTGGGCGTTTAATTAGCGACTAATTTCAGTTTCACAATTGCTTTCTGTGGCACTTTCCTTTCATTGCACAACCTCTCCCGTGGTGCAAAAGGCACTGGAGTCCTTTGAAATGTGGAAGATACATTGTGTATGTTCCTGTATGCTCTTACCTCACACCTGTACTCCTCACTTCCCCCCTCCCCACCCATGTTAGAGTATATTGGAGTTGTCTGTCACAGTGTTGCAAAATTAGCTCAGGTGTTAGAGAAAGTGTCTTCCTGAAGCAAGGCTAAACACGCTTCTCCTGGAGCTGCTGTCTCAGGGCTCCTGGTCTCTGTGCTCTTGGTAGGAGCCATGGAAAGTGACTGTGAGTGCCCCAGCCCTGACCTTCTGCTGCAGCACAGGTTTACAGCTGCTCACCTCCACAGCACCTCTTTAGCCAGAGATCTCAGGGCCTTTAAAAAAACAAGCCTTTCCTTGGAAAATGCAGCCCCTGGATGCCACAGGTAACATAACACACTCCAGACGAGATTCTGAGTAGAACCTGTGGCTGACTTGAACCCGAGTTTGGCAACACAGTGCCCTTTTTTGGTTTCCAGTTGCTAAAGGCTACATAGAAGCTCATTTTGTTTATTAAGCATTTTGAGGGGGGGAAATCAGCCTGTGTTCCAACAACACTTAAGTTTCTCATTTCAAGCATTGCAATGCAGTGTGTTGTTAATACCTGAAACTGGAATATGACCACGCCTTGCATCCCTCTTGCCCAGGATGCCTTGGTGTAACTGCAAATGAATAATGCTGGTCACCCCTGTGCAATTAAATGGGAGTGAGCAATGCTGAGGATCTTCGGGGTGGGGCCTGTGTCATGGTCCATTATCTTCGTGGAGAGAACATATGCAGTTCCAAGTGCTTGATGTGTTTTTTTCTCTTAACTGTTATCTTCAATTTCTCCTTTCTTCCTCTGTCTCCAATCTCCCCTGTCAACAGAAGGATCAGGTAGGTGAGCACCTTGCCTGTGGCCATAGCCTGCTTGTAGTTCACCCTTTGCTCTGGAAGGGCTCGTAGTTCACTTCTTGCTCTATTAGCTGTGTGTATAGCTGTGTTAGTAGTGTGATTGTACTCAGTGTTGACAGATACAAGGGACACTTACGTGATTAAAGCAGACTACAGACTTCCCCCAGTGCCTCACCCTGGCTCCAGATACCGGGTTGTGCTGCTGAGAGTTCAGCTTGGTTATGCTTTGGCCAGAAGAGCAGAAAACGTGCTCCCTTCCACAAGAAGGAGAGATGTGGACAAAGCAGTGCCACTGGCTCCTGTCAGCTGCTGCCTTAGTCTGGGCTCAGAGGGGCTTTAGTGAGGCTGTCCCTGGGTTTTTTCTTGATTACCCTTTGAATCTAGGGCAGGGGTAAAGATGTTTCAAGTGTGTGAACTGAAAAGACGTGGGAGGCCTTTAGGCCCCTGCTTCCTGGAACCCTTTGGGCTCTTAATGTCCCCAGTCCTACGAGACCTTGTGTCTGTCACGTTTCTGTGAAGAGAACACATTGTGTGCATGTGGGTGTTGATGTGACATTAATACCTGGGATTGCTTCTCACAGTGCATGAACCAAAGGGCTTGACTTAGAGGTGCTGCCTGGAGTAGCCTGAAGCAGCACAGTGTCTTTGAGATGCTGCTTTTGCCTGTGCATGAGGTTGATGCATTAACTCTGATCTAAGTCTCTGCTGAGGGAAGCTTGGGACAGGGTAGGATACAATCTTCTAATTACCTGTAGGACCAAGGGCCTCTTCTTTTAGTTTTAGGTAGGCTTCAGGTGGGGAAATCCAAGCCTTGTCTGGCTCTGTACAGCCTTTCTCACTTTGAGTGTCATGTGGCCTCCTTAGAGCAGCTTGCCCCATGTCCAGCATTCATTTTTTCATTTAGTAATGCATGTCTCCAAAACCTTTTGAGACAGGCTTAGCCTTTTTAAAGACTGTGTCTGTTTGCTGTTTTCTCTTACCCTGAAAAGAGCTCTGGAAATGCAGCTATTGCAGTAAAAGTGGTTAGGCTTAGATTTTAACAAGCTTCACTTTTGTTTCTTGTAGGCTGTGTTCAGTAATGCGAGAAACTGTTTCTGTTTGCAGAATGTGATGTTACTGGCAGCTTTAAAGAAGGTAGCTTGTGGATCAGGAAAGAAGTCCTTTCCCTCCAGGCATTTCTTTCAGCTTTTGGGGGAGCTCTGAAGTCAGGATAATTGGCCTCTTTTTTTTTTTTTTGATTGAAGCTGGGGAGCAGCTTTGTGGACGCAGGTCTAATGTGATGCTGGTGGCCTGTTTCGGTGCTGGTAGCTCTTAAGTCAACTCCTTTTGAAGGGCTTTCATAGTGTGGTTCATGGTGAGTGGGGGTTGTGAGTGGGGGTTTTTAACCTCTTCCTCTTTAAAAGAACTGCTAAACTTCATCTGGTCGCTGTCCTGCCTGTAACCACATCAAATGCTTTGGCAGTACTTGAAGTAGAATTAGTTGTGAAACTTCTGGTTGTGTTGGAGCCTTTAAAAACTGTTCTCTGTCCTCGCTCCGTAGAATGGGCAGAGTCTTCTAGACTTTAAAGAATTGCTCATGCATCTCTTTGCAGCAACCAAAGGACATTTGTGCCATGGTCGGGTTCTGTGCTTCTGTGAAATCTGTTCCACTTCAGCCTCTGGTTCCAGCTCAAGTGGTTCATGAGGTGAAAATGGAAACTGTGGAGGTAAGGTGGACTGCTGGTGCTTTGCTGTCCTCTTTGCTTTAGTGTAACAAACCAGGTGAAATGGAAAACTAAGCGTTTTTATACACAGAATAATCCAAGTGCCCCTGCACACACAGTCCAGGCCTCTTGTTTCTGATGCTGATCTGTGAAGCAGGAGAGCTGATTGATTTGTTAGAACAGCAGAGCTGAACTGAACTAACACTGAACTAAAGCTACAAAGGTGGTGCTTCAGGACTGAAATGGGAGCTCTTGTTCGACCAGCTCTGAATAACATCTCAAATGTAAATTGCTCAGTTTGAGTTCTTCTCTGTGTTTGTAGTTGTGCTTCAATCCCTTTTAAATATGGGGGAGCTTCTTCTGCCTGTGCAGGTGAGTGATCAGAGTCAGAATGCTGGAGCTGTGGCGTTTGAAGGTTTGTTTTACAGACAGGAGGGTGCTCTCAATTCCAGGGAATTTTGTCCTTGATGTATTTTAAAAACTACTCTGTTTACCTTGACTTCTGTCTCTCTGGGATCAATTATTTCTCAGCTCTCCTCCAGCCTGGGGGTTGCAGTCTTAGTCCTACAAAATAAAATGCCTGTTCTTTCAGAAGGGCTTTTTACTGAGGCCTTTGAGGTTGGGCTTGGGCCCTGTGTGACCTGGGGAACACAGCTCAAACTGGGCAGCCTGGTGAAGGGGGGTGCTGCACATCAGGGCTGCTGGACTGATCTTTTGGGAATTGTCCTGTGCTGATTTGTGGTTTGTGCATTTCTCCTGTGTCCTCAGAAGAGCTCAGTTCAAGAGAAGACTTTCTCCGTGTGTGAAATCTGTGAGACCATGGTGAAAGAAGTGACTGGGCTCCTGGAGAGCAACAAGACAGAGGTGTGTGGGTGGGTGGAGGCTGTGGGAGCTCTCCCTAGGCCTGGGCTGCAATGGGGCTGTGCTGGGGGGCGGGGTGGGTGGAAGGAGAGCTCATGTTACTGCCTGTTTTCACAACACCAACATTTTCTGTCCCTCGTTTGCCTACTCCCCGTTCTTTGTGCTTCAGGAGGAGATTGTGCACGAAATGGAGGTGGTGTGCCGCCTGTTCCCAGCCACTGTCAGAGACCAGTGCAAGGACTTCATAGAGGTCTACGGCCAGGCCGTCATTGACATGCTCCTGGAGGCCACAAGCCCTGAGGCTGTGTGCGCTATGCTGAAATGCTGTGCAGCCAGCAAGCTTCCCCAGCAGCCAGGTGGGCAGTGAGGAGGCTGTGGTGTTCCCCTGCTGATGCTGCCTCCTCCTGTTTGGGGGAACTGCCTAAGCACTGATGGGGTTTTTTCATTTTCTTAGTTGTGATGAAACCTGCAGTGGTGGTGAAACCTGCAGGTGGCTTCTGTGATGTCTGCAAGATGGTGGTGGCTTATGCAGACAAAGAGCTAGAGAAGAATGCCACGACAGCTGAAATTGAAGCTTTGCTGGAAAAAGTCTGTCACTTCCTGCCAGAGTCTATCAGCGATCAGGTGAGGTCCTAGTGCAGGAGACAGACTGAAAAGCTGTGGTCTTGTTGATGGTGGGGAGCTGTCCTCATGGATTTGTTGGGTTTGCACAGGCCCTACAGTGGCAGTTGAGCTTTTACCTCACTTCTGAGTGTTCCTCCTGATATTTTGTCTTACATGCTAATTTTAGGTCCGCCTCTCAAGTGTCTCTACTTCTGCTATAAATGTCCAGGTACTCGTAACAGGTGTCCCTGTGTTTGGCCTTGTCCAGGGCTGGAGACAAACTGTCCACAGGTGCAGCAGGGGCTGGCTGGTGCCCAGCATCCTCATCCTGCACAGGCTTTGCCCATTACTCATTAGCACCAGAGCACAGCAACTTCTCCTGTGCAGTGGGGTGACAAGAGGGGGAACAGGCTTGGGGTGACCTCTGGGGCCTTCCAGTCAGGACAGGGCACATGGAGGCAAAGAGGATGAAACATAGTCCTGGAATAGGTTGGGCTGGAAGGCACCTTAAAGACTACCCAGTTCCAACCACACCCCTGCTTGCAGATCACTTGGGAACACTGAAGAGCAGCATCCCTTGCTGGGTTTCGTAACAGTGGTCAGTCTCTTCTGCTGGAGGCTGGGAGGAGTTTGGGGTGCAGGGGGATTAGGTTTTCCCACTTCCCATTCTTGGGAGTTGGCAGTCCTTTGAAGAGATGGAGGCTTTTAAGGGCCTGAATTGACTGGCTGGATTGTTGTTCTAATTAGCAGTCAGGAAAGGTTTGCCTGGAATTCCTTGGAGAACAGTGGGTGGGAACAGCTGAAGGGTTGTTTTTTTCCTCCACACTGATCCTGTTCAGGGGATTAAATGAAGCAATTGGAAGTAGGCTGATGGAATTCCAGTGGAACACACCACTGCTATTTGGATTTACCTGGAAATCTTGCTGGGTGGCTGTTGAGTGTCAGCAAGGGGCAACTGCTGCTGAGTTTAGCAGGGGCAGAATTTACAGGCTTAGAGCAGCCGTGGAACAGCCCTTCCTGCTGTGGGGCTCTTCAGTGGCTGTGCTTGGTTTATTAATCTGGTGTCTGCTGAGAGTGGCTCTTCCTGAGCCTTGCAGGCAGCTTCTCCACCAGGGGGAGAGAGGCTGTTCCCGATGGGAGGAGCTGAAGGGAATAGGCACTACTTGGGTGGAAGGGCTCAGGAGCCAGTGCTGCTTTGGTGCTGTCCTGCCAAGGATGTTTGTCTCCAGCTGGTTCTGTGTGCTTTCCTCTCAAGACACCAGTGATCTCTGCGATCAGAGACAGCTTTGCAATCAAAGCTTCTCCTGCTTGGTTCCTTTCCAGAGTCTGTTCTTTCCAAAGTCTGGTTCTTTTCCCCTGGGTCCCTTTCTGCTCATAGCCTGTCTGCAGAGAGCTGCAGGCGGATGTGAGCTAGTGCCATGCTGAGTCCTTTCCCACCTGCAGAGCTCAAACCTCTGCCTGTTATCCTCTGGAGTGTGGGGTTGGGTTGTTTGGGGCAGCATACAGGCCTGCCTTCTGCAGACCACACATTCCTCTTCCTGCACAGGCTCCAGTGGGAGAATCTCTCACCCTGTGTTTCCTTACAGTGTGTTCAGTTTGTGGAGCAGTATGAACCCGTGGTTGTGCAACTCCTGGCCGAGGTGATGGATCCCACTTTTGTTTGCACTGTGAGTATTGTGCTTGGTATTACTGAGTTCTGATACAGTCCTGCCCTGTCTCCTGTGTGCCTTTCAGTGTCCAGCACAGGAGCTCTGCTGGAATAAAAACCAGCACATGGAGTGCTTGGAGCAGGTGTGGTTGTGCAAGGCCCTGGGGCTCAGTGGGCAGCTGATGGTCTGCCAGCCTGATGCAAGGAAGGACAGAGCTGCCAGTGGCCTCAGTGGTGGGGTGTGGTGTGCCCTGAAGGTGCTGGGAGCTTAAGCAACATTTATTGAGAAAAATCCTTCTCTAGAATATCTGGCTTTCAAAACTTGATGTGAAGGAGGAGTTGTGGTGACTTAATTCTTCCCCATGTTAGGTCCCAGCTTTGTGGCTGCCGTGACCTCAGTGAGAGCTCCTGCACCTCTCAGCGTAGCTTCTTTACTCAGGGGGAAGCTCAGTTGTAAGGCTGGACTTGGCATCTCTTGGTGCCATTAGAGAGGTGCTGACTCTGCTTCTGTTCTCTTCACAGAAACTGGGAGTCTGTGGATCGACTAAACAGCCTCTGCTGGGGGAGGATGCCTGTGTCTGGGGTCCGGGTTACTGGTGTAAGAACATGGACACTGCTGCTCAGTGCAACGTACGTAAAGCAGGACTGAGTCCCCAGCTTCCTCTTGAGCTTTGGGAGCTCCTTATGAGCCACTTTGGGGTTCTACCACACCTGGAAGTGGAGGAACTCCCCTTTGTTTAAGAAAGCAAAAGGGTGCTGGCTTGATCGGAGGGTCTTTCATAGCTCTTAGCTTTCCTCTCCTTTTTGTTGCTATCCCCCACCTGGCTGCTGCTATTTCAGAGTCTACAAACAGTGAGGTACAATGTCAGCTTTGTGTTCAGTCAGTGTTCCTGCAGATCTCTCATCAGACTTTCTGGAGGTTGGCTGCCAGCACTGCTCTCCCTGCCAGGCCTTGGTGGCTCAGGGTCACCAGCCTTCCTTCCCAAAGCTTCTGGATGGGGGTGTTGTTTGTTCTAGCCCATTTTGAAATCACTTTCTTTAAGAAAAGCAGGTTTGCTCCCCAGATCTTGGCTCGGGATCAGGTGTTGAATTGTGTAGATGCATGCTGGTTTGCAAACAGGCTTTTTTCCCCACTCACATCAACTGTTTCTTTCCCTTTAGGCTGTTGATCACTGCAAACGTCATGTGTGGAACTAGAAGAAGAATTTCCAGTTCTTGAAGTTTGCCATGGCTCTTCAGAAATGTGGGCTGAGGTTGGCAGAGAACTGTATCTCACCTGTCCCTCCTCTCTGCCTCCTTAACAATTTGACCTTCAAGTTCCTTTGTTGTAACTCTTCTGTAGCAGTGCTGCTGTTGAAGGATCAGATCTTCATTGTCGACTTAACAAAGATATTTCTGATTGTACAGTTTAACTCATTATGCTCCTAAAAATAGTCAGTGTGTTGTAGATTATTTTTTTTAATTGGTAGGCTGAAGTGTTTTTTAGGTGCTGGGAAGAATGACAGAGAAGGTGAAGTGAGACAAGGCTCTTACCTTTTAATTTAAAAGAAGAACAAGATAGCGACTAAACTTGCAAGTGTCTTTCTGTGGGAAGATTTTACATGCTTTTGCATTTTTAACATCTGGCTGGAATGTTAACTTTCTGTCTGTGGGAACTCTTTTAAGGGATAATGTTGAACCTGGGAATCCCTTGGGCTGGAATTCTCAAAGCTCTGCAGACGCAGAGGAAGGGGCTTTGTGTGCCCAGCTGCCTTTCCCAGTAACTAAAGAGATACATCTGAGTGATCACACTTGTGGCTCATCAGTGTTGTACTGCTGAGGAAAACCCTCCCTCAACCTCTGATCACGTCCTGCTGATTTCCTTGGGCTGCTGGGTGTAAGCATGGGTGTTCTGCTGCCAGGCCCTGCCCAGTGGGCTGTCAGTCTTGTGAAGCATGCTGTGACATACTTCAGGAATGACTCCCTTTTTTCTTATCCTTGTTGCTCAATTCTGCTTATTCGTGCAGCCAGGCCAGCTGCTGAGGGAGATGGGAAATGGAGGAGGAAGAAGTCAGCAGGAGTTGTGCCTGTGCCAAAGGGAGTTCAGCATCCAGGGCAGAATGTGTGGAAAAACAGGGTTTGTTGTAAACTGCCCATTTGTTCCCTGATCTGCTTTTTCTCTCATAGCATGTTTCAGTCATCTAAAACTTCAGAGGTGCTATGAGGGTCAGGGGCAGTTTCCCCTGCTGCCACACCCCTTCTCACTGACACCTTTCTGAGTACTTTGAGGTGTAATCTCTTACCCAGAGTTCCCAAAATGCGCCAGGGGAGAGGCAAGGGAAGCTCTGCTGGCACACCTGACAGCCTGCCTTTCACACCTCTGAAATTCCACTGAAACAGGCTGAAATCCCTCCCAAAAACCCTTCAAGGCAAAATGCTACCCTGGGAACATGTCAAGCCCTTGATGTGAGGGGTCCTGGGGAGTGAGAGTCTTGTATTGCTTGAGAGGGACCTCGTTCATTGTGTAATTCTGATCAAGTTAATCCCCAAAACACTGATCAAAGCCCCTGGACCAGAGACACTGAAGTACCTCTGAGGAGACCTTTGGGAAGGAGCAGCTGGGCAGAAGTGGAGCTTTGAGAATTCCAGCCCTGTGCCTGTGGTGTCTGGGGTGAGCAGGAGCTCCAGGGGCAAAGCTGCAGCAGCAAGCAGAGTATTCTTCATTGGAAAACCACGGGACTGCAAGTCCGGTGCAGTTACCCTGTGTATGAGCTAAATGCCTGGGCTGTGCTGACAGATGCAGTAGAGGTTCGGTTCTCTGGCTCTCAGCTTTGCTGAAAGCTGAAGCACCATGGCTTTAAAAATGAGGGGGGGAAAAAAGGTTAATTTCCCCCTAAAGATACAAAATACCAGCAGCTTTCTGTCTTGGCAGGCTTTTTCAGTGTTCTGGTGGTGTGTATCCCAGCTGGGGGAGATCCAGCAGATAGGGAATGGGCTCTTCCTTTGGCATCACTGCCCTGAAGGGAACTGGTTACACCATGCTGTGTAGGATGGTATTTGGTATTTTTAAACTGGATGTTGTTCTCTCAACATGGATCTTCATTGGGGAGAGGTGGGGCTGCACTGGCAGCTTGACAGGGTCGGAAGGTTTGATTTTGTGGGGGTTTTTGTAAGGGATCTGTGCTGGAGGAGAGAGGTGAGCCAGGGAAATTTTGTGCTGCCCCTGGGAGTGAGTCCCTCTAATTTCTTCCCTTCCCTGGACTGTGGCACCTGACCTGCTTGAGTCGTGCTGGGGGAATGTGTGCAGTTGCTTTCTAAAGAACATCATCTTGATTTGTTTTGGGTTTTTTGCACAAAAGCTTCCTTAATGAACAATAAAAACTTCTGTAAACTGTTAAGTCTGTGTGTGTTTCATTTCCTCTTGTGCTGTTGTTTAGCTCCCCCCTGGCTGCAGAGCCAAGAGAGGGCACATCCCGAGCTGTCACTGGGAATGTGGGACTGAGTGCATCTGGGTTCCCATTACGCTGCCCTTCCTGGCAGGCTGCGTGTCCCATCAAGCCTTTGTTCTGCTGAGCATGGTGGGAGGTGGAAGAGGCTTGCCTGGGGTTGCTGCTGCTCTTCCCTGGACAAACACAACGCCTGGTGTGAGGAAACAGCCCCGTGTTGCAACCCCTGCCTTGCACAGGCCTGAGGGCCTTGCTTGATACCGGCCTTCCCTGCTGACTTGCGTTTTGTGGGGCTTCCCCCTTGTCCTCCTGGCTTGCTCCACTTCCCATAAAACAAATGGATGAAGTTCAGGGACCAACTGGTGCTCAGATGTCCCTGTCCCTGCCTGCCCTCTGCAGCCAGGCCAGTGTTGATCAGCAGGTTCTGGGCTCTTGACCTCCCAGAAGCACCTGCCTGCCTCTCGTCCCTCCCTTTGCAGTTGGGTGATGATTTTATAATCAAGGCATAGAGTGAGGGGTGTGGTAATTGCCCTGCGTGGGTGTGCATTCTCACCGCTTCTCCCGGCCCATCCAAGATTCCTCAGTCTGGGAGCAGCACAGGAGAGGAGCCGGTCACTGAGGACTCTCTTGGGAACGGCATGGGGAGCAAATGGAGTGGCTGGGTGCTGATGGTTTCTCTGTGCCTGGGCTCCTACCAAGGTAAGGCCAGGCCTGGGGGTAGGACCGCGAGAGCCCAGAAACCTGTGCTGAATCCCAAAGCCATTCCTGGCTCTGGCTCCATAATGTGCTTCCTTGGTCCCCTGTGCTGTTGGAATTGGGCAGAGGAGAGCTGGTGCAGGGGGCACCACTGGCTGCTTTACCACCTGGCTGTGAGTGTTGGAGCTTCTTCCCTTAAAGATGATCTCAGGGTGACAAGAGGCTTGTCCCCTCCCTTGCCTGGGATTCAGGTGGAGCTGGTGTTTTTCCAGGGTACGGAAGGAGGAAAACCTGTGACTGGGGTGTCACGGCAGCAGGAGGGAGAGGGGCTCTTCTCTCTGCTGCCCATGGTTTTGGGGCCTGGCTGCCGACTGTGAGCTGAGGGAAGCACTTGGTTGTCATGACAAAGGGACTGTGGTGCTACCTGACCGTGGTGCCTCCTTTCCTGAGGAGCCTCCTATGAGCTGTGGGAGGCAGGGAGCCGCCTCTGCTGGGGCTTGCTGAGCTCTGGGAAGGGTGATGGGGTAGCACTCTGTAACCCTGCTGAGCTTTGGAGACCTCTCAGCACTGGGACTTGGGTCTCTGTGAGGGAACCCTCCTGTGTCTAGGCTGCGTGCTGCCATAGCTTAGTCATCCCCTGGCCCATCCCCAGCAACCAAGCTGGGAAAAGCCTGTTTCTAACCCCTGGCCCTTGCTTGAGGGCAAACTACTTTTTGGGGGGAAAATTTCCCGGAGGAAGCCGTGGAGCCCTGCTCTTGTAGGCAATTCTCCCAGTTTTCAGAGGGAAGCAACCATCCTGCACCCTGATTCCCCCAGGCTCGGCCCACGGGGCTCTGCTGCCGTGACCTGCCCAGGCCCTGTGCTGGAGGATTGGTCATCCAGCAGTGGGAGGATGTGTCCAGGTGTTCAGCCAGCAACAGGCAGAGCAGGAAAGTTCACCTGTGCTCAGTACGTCCAGCCGTGGAGGGGGAGGGAGGGTGACACCTGCCCTGGAAGCCAGCGGTGGCTTGGCCGCATGGCGCCGTGATGCTGCCGGCCCAGGGGTCACTGCCAGCCTTGGAGAGCGATTTTTCGAGCCGGGCAGAGTCTTTATGGGGTTTGCTCTAATGTGCGCCAGGCCAGGAACTGGGGCACTGGGGCCCACGCTCCCACCCCCAGGCTTTACATCACAACCTGCTCACCAGGCTCTGCCGGCTCCGCAGCTCCACGTAACGCCGGCACAGCCCTGCCAGAGCTGGAGCTTGGGGCTGGGTACCCCCCGAGCAGAGCCCACCCTGTCCTGGGGATCAGGCAGTCAGGGGCAGGGCAGCTGTGACTGGCCTGGCACCACCACAGTGGAATAGGAGCATCCCTGCCCCACTCCTCCCCAGAAATGGCACCATCTAATCTCCTACTTCCTGTGTGCCTGCCAGCATGAGGTGGCTCCAGCTTTGAAACGTGGAGGAGAGCTCACGAGGCACCAGTTGCCCCACTTGCTTGCCCTGTGGTGGTGGTTTCCACCCAGGCAAGATCCCCCTGCCCTCAGAAGTTGGGAGTCATTAGTCTTAATTATTTTTCTGGCCCAGTACTTGTTGCCTGAGTTTCAGCTTGGGGCAGGACAAGGAGTAAGCACTGAGCTGAGAGTCACTGTGAGCCAAAAAATTGTAGGACAAAGCCACTGATGTCTTTTAGTCCACTCAAATGCCCCCATGCCATTGCTGGGGTCTGGAGTTAGCACAGGGCTGAGAGATGCCAAGGGTCAGGTGGGACAGCCCAGAATAAAGCTGTGGGGTTGTTGTCTCCCAGCCTTGGTTCTGGTGCTGCCCCTTAATGCTTCCACAGACTTACCATTCCTGTTTGCCCTGATCTGAGCGCCAGGGTTAACAAAATAAATATATCCCTCTGAGCTGATGGGGCCAACACGGCGTGGAGCTGCTGGGGAGGTGTGTGGGAAGTGTGGGAATCCGGGGGGGATCCACCCTGCCCTGGGGCCTGTGCCTGCCCTGCTGCAATGGGGCAATCGGGGCTGAAACATCACCTGGCACCCACCAGGCTGTGCCAGCACTTTTGGGAGAGGGTGGGACTGCTGGGGGGCTTGGGAGCTCCCTCCCCGCAGTCCCTAGCCACGAGGACTTTCCACAGAATATACTGAGTGGGAAGAGACCCACAGGGATCATCAAGTCCAGCCCTTTTCCCTGCACAGGCCCCTCCCCAGGAGTCACACTATGTCCCCTGAGCTTATTGACCAAATGCTTGAGCTCTGGCAGCCTTGGGGCTGTGACCAAACCCTGGGGAGCCTGTTCAGTGCCCAGCCACCCTCTGAGGGAAGAACCTTTTTCTAATACCCAACCTAAACCTTCTCTGACACAACTTTGGGCCATTCTCTCGGCTCCTGTCCTCGGTCCCCACAGAGCAGAGATCAGTTCTCTTCTCCAGCTGAACGACCCAGTGCCCTCAGCAGCTCCTCACACAGCTCCTCCTCCCCATCCTTATGGTCCTTCTTTGGATGCCCCCTTAGAGCTTCATATCCTCTGGTGCTGTGCTTCCCAAATCTGCCCAGAGCACTAGAGGTGACATTTCCAGGGTGGCCCTGGGCACGTCGTGCTTCTGCCTCATGACGAGCTGAAGGCATTGCCAGACTCCAGAGTGCAGGAAAAGCAACTTTTGGGGCAGAGTGGGTGGAAGCAGAAGTTCCTGTCTTCGGCTTTATTCCTGTGGTGCAAAATCACATGGCAAGGGCTGGAGAGGGGGAAAGCTGGATGCAAATGCTTGGAGTGCAGGGGGGTCACAACACCTGTTGTGAGAGGGTCTGTCCTTGCGCTGCTCCCCGTATGTCCCTCAACTTCCCAGAGCAGCTCCCGGCCGGAGCAAGGCAGCCAAGGGCTCGGGCTGTGCCGGCGCCTCCCCAGCCGCATCCTGGGTGGGCAGAGTTCCCGGTGGGAGCAAACCCTCGTTCCATCACAAATGAGTCCCCGCACACCAAGGTGACAATTACGCCGCCGGAGTTGCGCCACTGCCCGGCTCTGGGACGGGGACCTGCCTTCGGGAGAAAACGCTGTCGTTGGGAGGAAATAAAAACAACCCCCCACCAAAAGCGAGGGTTGCTCAACCATTGCCCGGAGCCGTGGCGTGGCCATCCCGCTGCCGTGCGGGGCTTAGCGCGGATTCCCCAGCTCAGCTCATTTTGCAAGGTTTTACTGCCCCTTTTACAAGCAGCCGCCTCCACAGCCTGTTAAAGGCTGAGCCCCAAATCCCCTTTGCTTCTGGTGCTGTGACATCCCACTGGAAAAGCTGGCAGCAGACACAATGGCCTGGTAAAACCGACCTTTGCTGGGCTTTAAAAATCACCTATAAAAGAAACAACCCTCCCCAGCGCTTTGGGAGCTGAGGGGGAAATCACAGCGGGAGAGTGAGGAGCATCGCCCTCAGCTCACTGGGGTGCAGATGGGGAGGGTTTTTTGGGTGTCTTGGGGTGCCTCGTGGGCTGACAGTCTGCTCTCCCCCCGCAGCCGGGGCCAGCCCCCTCCACGAGTGTGACGAGCGGCCGGAGGACTGGTGCCGGGATGTGACCACGGCGGCCAAGTGTGGGGCCCTGGAGCTCTGCCACCTCACCGTCTGGGACCAGGGCCTGGGGGTAACCATGGGGGGGAGCAGGGGAGAGGGGGAGAAGTGCCCATCTGCCCCAAAACACTGAGGTGGGCAGAGAATCCCAGCCTGGGCACCCAGGGGAGCATCTGATGCCCTCAGGCAGAGACGTGTCTGCAGAGAGAGTGGCAGAAATCAGTGAGTGCCCCGGGGTGGTCCCAAGTTACCCTTGTGAGATGTTTTTTAGGGCGAAGGGGAGCAAGTGGTGGGTCTGGGTGCCATGCCAGCATCCCGACACATCCCCTCTCTCCGAGCAGAAGGGGATCCCTTGTCACCTGTGCCAGGTGGCCGTCTCCGTGGTGGGCAAGATCCTGCAGGACAACCGCACTGAGGTGGGTCATGGTTGGGAAGGGAGGGGGGGCTGGTGTTCCTCCCCACCCCGGCCACCAAGGCCCTGAGCTCTCCCTCTGTCATGCAGGAAAAACTGCGTCTCTTCTTGGATAAAAGATGCCAGTACCTGCCCTTCCAGGACTGGTCTGTCAAATGCAAGAGGATGGTGGACACTGGCATCATCATCCTTACCCAGCTGGGCAAGCAAGTGCTGGTAAGTGGCAGGGGATGCCCCTAGGTTTGCATTTCTCCATGATTTGGGATGTCCTGGGGTCTCGAAGAGCAAAGGAGGCTTTCAGAGCCTGGGACAAACCATCTGAAGGACAAGATGGGGATGCAGATGCCTCAGGGATGGGGTAGGGGGGGAGCAGGGTGATGGGGCAGGTGCAGCCTCAAGCCTCCACCCCTCTTCCCCCAGTCGGACCCAAAGGTGGTGTGTGGGACCATCAGGCTGTGCCAGCCCCGGGAGAGACCCACGGGGGCCCTGAAGTTTCAGAAGCCACCACCGGCTCCCACAGGCCCCACTCAGGACTTCGCTGACCTGTTTGCCCCCTTCATGGCCAACGTGCCCCTCCTGCTCTATCCCCAGGACCTGCCTCGTGGGGAGGCCCAGGTACTGTGGCACAGGAGAACGCTGCTGATCATGGAATCATGGAATGGGTTGGGTTGGAAAGGACCTTAAAGAACATCCAGTTCCATCCCCTGCCATGTGCAGGGACACCTTCCACCAGACTGGGTTGTTCCAAGCCCTGTCCAACCTGACCTTGAACACTTTCAAGGGTGGGGCAGCCACAGCTTCTCTGGAAAACCTCTGCCAATGTCTTGATGCTGCTTGAGGGTGAGAAACTCCTAAGCATCACCTAATTAACAAAAATCTGAAAAAAAATATTGCACAGCTGAAATTACTTCTGATCGAGGTATCTTCACTTTGGGAGGGATGTTACAAGGTGCAGGTGGGAGCCAGAGAGGCTGGCAAAAGAGCTGCCCTAAATTGCAACCAGCATTTAAATGCCAGCCCTGCAAATGCAGGCACTGGGGGAGGTTTGGGTTTATTTCAGGGGGTACTAAAGTGTCTTTGTGTTATCCTGCAGGAGAAGGAAGAGGTGTGTGGGGATTGCCTGCAGCTGGTGACAGCCGTGAAGCTGGAGCTGGGAACCAACTCTGCCTTCGCCCAGACACTGGTGGCCCACGCCAAGGGGCTGTGCGAGGGCCTGAGCCCTGCCCTGGCACAGCGGGTAAGGTGCCAGCAGGGAATCACACAGTGGGCTGGAAGGGGCCTTAGGGAGCAGCTAGTTCCACCCCTCTGCCATGGGCAGGGACACCTTCCACTAGACTGAGTTGCTCAGGGCCCCATCCAGGCTGGCCTTGGACACTTCCAGGGATGAGTTCCCTTCTCCTCAGTGTCAGTGTGCCATGGGAGCATCTTTCGCCCAGGCAGGGTGTCCTGTCTCAGGAACTGATGCCCTGTCTGTCCCTCACAGTGCAAGCACTACCTGGCCGAGTATGTGGACATGGCCACGCAGCTGCTGCGGTACATGGTAAGAGGCTGATGGGGGTGAAGGGGGGGCTCGTCGGCAAATCCTCCCTTTTTTAATTAAATCCACTGCTCTGTATTCCCACAAACTTTTAAATGCTTCCCCCTCTTTTCTCTGTCTTGCAACCACTGTAATTCTATTTCTTTTTTCCTTGCCATTTCCTGGCCCCTGCGCTGACAACAGGCTGAGGTAAGTGACACCCATGCCCTGACAGGCTGGAATCCCCCTCCTTGTGGAAGTGGGGGGTGCAGGCTCACCCTCCCAGGGGGCAATGCCCACCCGATTTGGGATGTCTCCCCCCCCAGGACCCAGTGGAGCTGTGTGGCCAACTGGGACTCTGTGCCTCCACCTCATCACTGCCCCTCCACACGCTGCTCACGGAGAAGGTGATGCAGGTTGTGAGCCCGCTGATGGTAAGTGGGGACCCCCAAGACTCTGCTGTGCTCCTTGAAATCCAAACGCTGCGAAGGGGAAACCTTGTTTTGCATTTTATTTCTCCAAGTGTCTCCATTTGTCCAAGACAGAGAATGTAATTTGTGGGGGTTTATGGCTGAATGAGGTGAGGGTGGCTCTGAGGGGCCTTGGCATGCATCCCACCACCTTGTCCCGACAGGAGAGGGTGGGGAGCACTTCGATGTGTGAGGTGTGCCAGGCCACTGTGAGGACAGTCGAGAGCCTCCTGGAGAACAACATGACGGAGGTGAGTCCCACCACCGTGGCCTGGGAGGGCTGGGACAGGGCAGGGGCTAAAGGACAGCAAGGAGTGGGGGTTTCCCTCCTCTGCCTTGTCCCGGCAGGAGCAACTAGTGAACGACGTTGAGAAGGTGTGCTATTTGCTGCCCCACGGCATCATCGGCCAGTGCAAGGACTTGGTCAACTCCTACGGCAAAGCCGTGGTGGTCATGCTGCTGCAGGCCACCGACCCGGCTGCCATATGCACCATACTGAACTTCTGTCCCCGGCAGGGGGACACCCTCCGAGGTGAGCGGGGGGACCCCCCTGGCACCCCGACCCTGCTGATGTGAGGGAACGCTAATGGTCTGTGTCCTGCAGGGGCTGCCCCACTGGGGCAGCTGGTGGCGAGCACAGGCGCTGTCTGCAACGTCTGCCAGATCCTCATCACCTACTTCGATAATGAGCTGCTCAAGAACGAGACGCTGGAGGAGCTGGGCGGCGTGCTGGAGAAGGGCTGCGAGATGCTGCCCACGCCCCTCACCAGCAAGGTGAGCTGAGAGGGGCACAGCCAGCATAGCAGGGACCCCCGACACCCCCACTGGGCTCACCCCCTCTCTCCCTGCCAGTGTGAAGCGCTCATCATGCAGTACGAGCCGGCGGCTGTGCGGCTCTTCGTGCAGATCATGGACCCCAACTTCATCTGCACTGTAAGCGTCCCCCTCGCCGGGGTACCCTAGACTGAGCCTGGGGGGGCTTGGAGAGGGGCAGGGGTATCGAAGGGTGCTCATGGAGGGTTTTTTCTTCCCTCCTCCCACGTTTTCCTGTCGCAATGCAGAAAATCCGAGCCTGCAACTCACACAAGGAGGATCTCCTGGGCTCAGACCGCTGTGTCTGGGGCCCACACTATTGGTGCAAGGACATGTCCACGGCTGCCGAGTGCAATGTAAGTGTTGGCTGTGTCCCCTCTCCTGGGCTGGCAGGGGGTTGGAGGTCTCTGTATCCCACCCCCATCCCTCCACATCAATCCTGCAGGCTGTCGCACACTGCCGGCATCACGTATGGAACTAGGAGCCATCGCCCCACCCGGCCGCACTTCCTCTGTCGTTTGGTTCAGGATCCTGGCTCCCCTCCTTTGGGACAAGCTTGCACCCACGGAGGGCAATGGCAGGAGCCCAGTGGCCTCACCACGCTGGGAGGGCTGTGGGGAACCCCAGCTGCCTCTGCCACTTCCTTTTCCACCCCTGGGGCTTGGATTTCCCAATCAGGTTAAGGGACTCATTAGTATTTTCAGGCCTGGGGGGTTCAGCCTTGATGTCTCTCGGGGGTGCAAAAATCCCCATCCCCAATCCCATCCCCATCCTCACCTCTATCCCTACCCCCGCTCCCATTCCCACCTCTATCCCCATCCCACCCTGAACCACTCGCCAGGCCCAGATCCTGCCACGTGGAGCTGTCCCCGTGGGCTGGGCTCTGCTGCCCAAACACCAACCCCCGTCACTCCAGGCCGGCAGCAGCCTCACCGCACAGACCTGTGGATACTTAATATATACACATATTATATATAGTAAGTATCTCCTGAACATAGAATGAGTTTGGGTGCAAAGATTTCCTTCCACACTCCCGTCCCCACAGGGAGAGTCCTGTGCTGGACCAGCTGTGGTGGTGAGGGGCAGTGGGAGGGTGGCTCGTCCCTCCCCGCCGTCGTGGGGGGACACCTGCAGTGCCTGGTCCTGAGCGTGCACGGGAGCATCTCATCACAAATAAACTCTTCCCGTGAGACCAGCCCACTGTCTTCCTCCTCCTTGTGCTGGGGGCTGCAAGAGGGGTGTGGGTTAAACCTGGAGGGCATTTTGTGCCCAGAATCCAGAGCCCAGGAACACACAGGGTGGCATTTTGTGAAGATGGTGGACTGAGGGGTGAATTAAGGGTAAAAGAGGGTTTTCTCATCAAACGGGGCTTTGGGTATGATAGATCCAGGGAGGAAGGACAACAGACAGGTTACCCAAAGCCACAGACAGTGTATTTCTGAGTCCCGTAACAGACTGTGCCCGAAACTCTCCACGAGGTTACGACTGGAAACAAACCCCCCAGCAAACAAGCCCAAACGCAAGAGAGAAGGGGAAAGAAAAGGGCAACAAAAGACACGCACGAGCACTCCACATCCAGAAGCCCCAGTTATTGTCAGTCTCTCTCTTTTTTTGACATCGCATAAGTTTTGGTAAAGCCAGCAAAATGGAGAAATGTCTTCGGTTTGGTTTTTGGGTTTTTTTTTCTTTATTTTTTTGGGTCTTTCCTTTCCGGAAAGGTGACGTTAATGCCAAAAGGACTCGGCTTCTCCCCACCCTGCCCCGGCCCTCCCCATGCCTATGGTCGAGGTGTGACAGCTGCTTGTCTCCCCAGTCTGCACCCAGGGATGCTGTGCTGGCACATCATCTGCATCCTCGCTGCACCGTCCCCTCCAGCCAGTCTGGACTCATCAGATCCATTTAGCTTTTCCTTTTTTCTTTTTTTTTTTTTAAAAAAAAACCTCTTGTTTTTTTTTTTTAATAAGAAAAATAAAATAAAAAAAAATTAATGCTTTCATGGATAAATGACAGGTGAGTAAAAGCATTCCAGTCCTGAGAGCCCTTTCCCGGGGCCGAGCTCTCGGAGGCTGCCGGAGCGATCCGCACTGGTCAGCCTGGACTCCTTCTGCAGGGGAAGAAGGGGCCAAGCACCGGCCTCGGGATGCCCCTGGCCCCCACCACGGCCCCCCCTGGTCTGTGCTTCATCCCCGCCGGCCCCGGCTCCCCTAGAGGAGCACGGCTGCTGCTCGTCATAACTCCGTGATCTCCAGAGGGCTCTCCATGATCACCTCCCGCATCTTGTGCAGGGGGGTGGACTTGGCCGACTCGGTGCGGGCATTGTGGTCGCTGTAGCCCACACAGTCGGCGGTCAGTGTCTCCAGTGAGCGGCCCAGCACCTTCTGGTCGTCCTCGGGCAGGCTGTTGAGGTCAGAGGCGAGCAGCGTGCCCGTGCTGCCGTGCACCACATGGATTCCATCGGGACCCTTCAGCTCCACCGGCTGCTTGTGTCGGAAGCGGAGGCTGCCCTGGCTGGGACCGCGCTCCTCCTCCTCCTCCTCCTCCAGCTCCTTCTGGATCAGCTGCAAAAGAGCCAAGGTGTCGGGGAATCACCGCTGTGGCCACGGTAGCTCCTGGCTTCCCTGACTCCAAACCTCCTGCAGTGCTGGAGTCCAGCAGGAAGGGACAGGAGGATCACCCGGAGACAACCTTCAGCTGGATCAACCCTTGGGCTGATGCACTGGCTCAGGCACCAGCTGCCTGCTGGGTGGTGTGTTCTGCAGCAGCCCCAAGGAGGTATTTGGGGTTGTATGAGGGTGGTGGGGAAGGAGGCAGGCAGGTAAAGGAGTTGAAGAGGGTTGGTGGGGCTGGATGGGTGGAGGGCAGACGGGTGGAAAGGCAACTCCCATCCCACTGCTCTCTGCTCTCTTTGCCCACCATGAACACGGGGAAGGCTGCGGGAGTTGTTTCTCCCCACACCAGTCCTCCTGCAGCAACACTCTCCATCCCAACCATTTTGCTTTAAAAACCTGATGGGTTGACAGGCTCAGAGGAAGGGAGGATGTTCCCCCAGAGATCTGACCAGCCTCAGCAGAGATAGGGAACTGATGGACAGGCCTCAGCCCACAAAGAGGGGTGGTACTCTCCCAGGGTGGGAGAGACCAAGGGAGAAGGTGCTGCTGATGCTTGGAGGAAACACAGGGGTTCCCAAGAGCTGGGGCACTGTGGAGAACCAGTAGCCTCCTCAGAAAACCAACATCTGCCTCATTTTGGCCAAGCAGAGACTGGGGAGAACCACTGGGTGCTGGAGACGACAGCCTGTGGGATTGGGAAGACACACTGCATCCCAGAGGGCACAGCAAGCAGCTCCCCAGGCCCATGCACACCCCTCTACCTCCGAGACCGAGGAGCGGTCCCCCTGACTGGAGGTGGCCTTATGCACCATCCGCTGGGCAAAGAGCTTTTTCAAGCGCATGTAATCATCCAGGACCACCTTCAGTAGAGTGCCCTGGGTGGAGGGGGAGAGACTGTGGGTTACCCAAGGGAGACAGTTCGCTCAGAGGGAGGCTGGCCTCATCCCAGCACTTTCTGGAGTGACATCAGCCTCTGGCGCCACCGCTGTGACCCTGGAAGGTGGAGCAGTAGAAGACCCCTGGGTGGAGGCTGCCTGCACCCAGCACTCACCTTGATGGGCCCCTCGCGCATGATCTGCCCCAGCTTGGCGATGTTATCGTACTCCTGGATGGCTGCCCGCAGGTAGCGGTCGTCCTCGGGCTTGGCGGCGGAGGGCTCCCTCCCGAAGGTCCCCTGCGGGAGGAGAGAGCGGCTGAGGAGGTGGCACAGGTGACAGACGTGGGGGGGCCGGTGTGCTGGCGGGGCCGGTGTCTCACGTGGGTGCGGGCAGGGCTGTTCCAGAGGTCGGTGATCTCGCTCAGGTTCTCGGGCAGGTCGTCCTCGTGCTCTGCCTGCGCTGCCAGCTCCATGTTCCTGCAGAAGGGGTCCAGCCACACCGGGTTGGCCCTGCCCGGGGGAGAGGAACAGCCATCAGCAAAGGGCGGCAGGATCCCTAACCCCATCCAGAGCCAGGATGCTGAGGCTGTGCTGCCTCCTCCTGCCCTGTGCAGGTATGAATTCAGCTGCTCTGGATCCAGATGTGTCAACGCCTGCCCGTTGTCTCTGCTTACCCCAAATCTGGCCACGATCGGCAGAGATGGAGTCACAGCACAAAACACGAGACATTTTAGCTTTGAAAGCTCTCAAGGCAAGCACATGTCCCAGGGCCAGACTCATGCTCCATATGGAGCAGAGCATCGGGACATCATGTCTCCATCTCCTGCACATCCCTGGCTGCAAAATGCAGGCATCCCTCTCCTGGGAGCTGCCTGGGACCCTGGGATGTGCCACACTGGGGAGTAGAAGGAAGGAAGCAGAGCACTCACCCGTCAAAGGAGTACTTGTTGGTGTTTGGCATATCCATGATGTCCATGAAGCCCCTGTTCCCTGCAAAAGGCAGGGATAGGGATTACAGGGTGGCACACCAGTGGACTGGGCAGCAAACCATGAGGTGGCACTTCTTTATCAGGGAGAGAAATTTGGCAACCAAAAAGGCACCAGTGGTGTGAGAGACCCACTGGGATGTGGGTGATGATGCAAAGCCTGGATGCTGAAAAAAGCCTCCCACCATCATGCCTCGCCGGGCAGGACCACTTCTGATCCATCCCCTGCTCTCCCTGCGTACCCACCCCGCACTCTGCATGCACCCAGCTCTCCCATGCAGCTGGGACACCCCAAACTGCTCACCAGTGGAGCCGGCCACTATGGCTTTCAGTTTCCTTTTGTGCCTGTGGAAGAAACACAGCGAATCAGGATGGAAAATAAAGAAGATGCTGGAAAGGAAAGGGACATACAGATTTGTAGTAATCCTTCACACAGGGATACCCCTGTATCCATACACCTGGTGAGCTTGGAGGAGGGAGGTGCTGTCGGTATTAGAACAATGTATTTTGGAGGGAGAGGTGTCGGGAAGCTGACAGCCTCCTTTGCTTGCCAGCATTGCCAGAGTTGGGAGCAGCCACGTGGTCCCCCTGGCCTGTGGGGACACTGCGGCTGCTGGGGCAGAGCTGGGATGTTACTCACACTGTCCGGTAGTACCAGTTCATGAGGATGAAGAGCATGGCAGCCAGGAAGAGCAGCACAGCCAGCACGATGATTGCCATCTGGGAGAGACAGAGGGGTGGTGGAAGACACCAGCACACCCCCAAAATCACACGGGTGAGACATCTCCCCGGGCCATGACCAGTGGAAGGGACATGGCCCCAGCTGTGAGCAGAACCTCCAGCTCAAGCTGAGCCATTACCTGCAGAGCTGAGAGGTCATCTGGTGCCCGGGCAGTGATGGCAGGCTGCACGTCCAGCACGTTGTAGTTCCTGAAGAGATTCCTCAGCTGCTCCTTGTTCTCATCTATCATCTGAATAACCCTGGGAAGAGAAGGGTTGCTTGGGCATCTTGACATTACTGAGACCCCTGGGCACCCAAGGGGCCGGGCGATGGGCTGGGTGATGGGCCAGGGGACATACCGCTCCACGTCCAGAATGCGGTTCGTCTCCCTGTTCACCACGTGGATCAGCAGCTCCGTCTGGGCGAAGTTCACCCGACCTTTCTTGTCGACGTGGAACTGGAGAGACACAGCAAGGTCTGCAGTGTGGGAGAGGTGTCTTCTCCTGAGCACATCCCCAAGTGTGCTCAGGATGGTAAGAGACCCTCCAGCATCAATCTGGACCCCTCTGACGCACCCCAGCCTGGGGTTTATCCATCACAGTCAGAGCTCATGGATGTCTGGGGTTAAACCAGAAAGGATATCCTCGAAGGACACCTCCCAGGCAGCAGGGGGAAGGTTAACCTACCCCTCAAAACAACCTCCAAGGTGGGCAGTTACCTGCACATCGTCTGTGTTCACGATGGCGCCTGTGATGTTGGAGAGCAGGCTGATGAACTCCTCCTCAAACTGCCTGACTTTGTCGGGGATCTCGTTGATGATGATTTTGACCCGCTGGTCATCCCGCAGGATATAAATCCCCACAACGGCTGTGTCGTTGTGGCCCACCAGGTCAGAGGCCATGATGTCCACCACAAAATAGCCAGGGTTGTAGGCCGTGAAGAGGTCAAAGGTTCGCAGGATCCCATCAAGGGTCCCTGGCAGATGGATGGTCACAAGTCGGGGATTAGTGACCCTGCCACGGGGACATCTTTGGCCACAGGGATTTCTCTGGCCAAGGTCCCCTGCTCCTGTGGCATGCGGGGTACCCACCGATGCTGAAGATGTTGGCCACCTCCTCAGAGTCGTTGGAGTGCTGCTTGATGTAGCGTATGCTCAGGATGTTGTACAGGACCAGACTGTTATTGCCCACGTCGGCATCCACTGCCATCACTCTGATCAACTCTGATCCCACTTTGGCGTCAGTGGCAACCCCTTTGAGAGAGAGATGGGAAAGGGACCTGGGGCCAGGGTGGCTCTCACTGGCCCATCATCCTGCTGGATTTTCCTTGCTGTATCTGGCTCCTGGTGCCCCCCTCGCCAAGTTCCTGGCACCCCTTACCTGCCGTGTACTCTGACTTGGTGAACTGGGGGGACTGGTCATTGATGTCGTCCAGGAAAATCCGCACCTCCTGAAGGGTCAGGTCCTCACCGAGGTCCCAGAGCTGGGCTCTGCCTGCCCGCTGCCCCCGGGCAGGGGACCAATTTCTCTGGCTGGATGCTTTGACAATGATGGAGTAGAATGGCTCCTTCTCCCGGTCCAGGTCTTGCAAGACCTTCAACTTCCCCTCTCGGCTCAGCTGGAAGTTGCTCTCCTGATTCCCAGCTGGGTGCAGAAAGGGGTCCCCCGTGAGTGTCCCTCTGGGCTCCACATTTCCAAAATGCCACCCTGCCCACTGACCATGGCAGAGAGGCAGCAAGGAGATGATGGGAGCGACAGAAACCCTCAGTGAGGGGTGTGCAGGGGGACACAGAGCTGCCACCTCAGCACCCACCTGCTATGAAGTAGTAGACGATGGCGTTGGAGCCCTCATCTGCATCCACCGCCCCGGTGACATTCCCCACCACGGTGCCTGGCCGGGAGTGCTCAGGGATGGAGAGTGCCTGGTATTGGGGACTGTCCCTCTGACGGAGCCCCCGTGACAAAGCAATGTTATTGAGGTTGCTTGAAACAGAAGAGGACAAATCCCAGCGTGCTCCCACCACGATGCCCAGCTATCCACACTCCATCACACATGCTCACCAGCATCCCTGCCTCCCTCCCCTTCCACCCCAGTGCCTTACGGGTGGCCTGAGGAAGACAGGCTCATTATCATCAATGTCATCGAGTGCGACCTGGAGGGGCTGCATGGTCTCATAGGGTGGCTGGCCCTGGTCGCAGGCCACGATGATCAGCTGGGGAGAGAGGCAAAAGGGCTGTCCTGGGCCTTTGGCCTGTGTTCTTGCGGGGATTTAACAGGAAACTGGGAGCTGGCCCACCAGGATGCAACTTCCTCATGGCACTTGACAACCACTCACTTCTGCTAAGTTGTGGCATCTTTTTGACTGTGGCAGCTGACCCCATTCCCACCACAGCACCTCCATCCCCCCCACCCCACACTGGACCCACAGGCTCAAGGGCTCACGTTGTACACTGCCTGCTTCTCCCGGTCCAGCCGCATGGCCGTCTGGATGAGCCCGCTGGCCGAGTCGATGCTGAAATACTGCCAGTCTTTGTTCCCTGCCCCAGTTTTCAGCAGGTTGTAGAGCACCACTCCGTTGAGCCCCTCATCTTTGTCCGTGGCATAGACCTCGTAGACGTTGGACCGCAGGGGGATCTCCTGCTCGCACACACACAGCCCTTCAATTTGTGTGCCCCCTGCTCCCTGTGCCCCTCCAAACCCCCCTGCTCCAAAATCCCTTGGGTTTGGAGGACAGCAAGCTCCTGCAACCCAAAACCCAACTGGGGGCTGGCCATGTGGTGCCATATTCCCCGTCGGCAGGGTGGGTGCTCCGTGCGTGCTCTGGGGACTGGATGAGTCAAGTCCAGCTTCCCAGAAAGGAGAAACATCTTAAATGTCAGCATTTCCAGCCCATGTTTACAAACACGCTCCACACGCAGTGACTGGCCGTGTGCTTATTTTGAGTGCTGCTGGGGTTTCTGTTCCCCAAATCTGCCTCAGCATTCCCATTCACACGTACGGAGAGAGGCTGGTTTAAATGAAATTAAATTAAGGTTGTTCCATCCTCAGTGGAGATGGAGATTGGATTTTGCTGTTGACAGGCAGGAGCACTCCAAAACACAGCCCCAACATGCCATGGCCCTGCTCCCTCTCAAGGGATTTACCTCCTTGATGTGCAGGATGGTGCCGTTGGGTGGGCGGACGAAGACAGGGCGGTTGTCATTGATGTCAATGACCTCGATGTGAAGCAGGGTGGTCCCCCAGAGAGGGGGGTGTCCCTTGTCCGTGGCCACCACAGTCAGGTTGAACCGCTCGTAGGACTGCAGGCGCCGCCGGGATGTGACAAGCCCGGAGTCTTTATTGATCTTGAAAGCATCTAGGGACAGGATAAAAACACACCTCTGGCTCAGGACACTTGGCACCAGAATAATTGTCATTGGAGATGAATATAGCAGCTGAAGTACACCCCTCACTGGTGGGAAATCCCTGTCAGGGGCTGTCTGAGGCCAGGGACATCTCAGAGTTTTGAGGGCACCCCAGCCGACTGCCACATCCCTATCTCTGGGCCCTACTCCCCAGTAACCCCTGCCTGTGTTGTAGTCCTGCCCAGGCTTGGACAGTGGAGCCAGAAGAGCCCATGGGTCTCAGGAAAATGGATGTTTAGCCGCTCCCCTCTACAGGTATGCTGGCTTTTGCCTGATTTCTATAATTTGTCAATGTGCAGATCCAGGACTTCAGCCACTATCACCATGCACCCACACCTCCTTGCCATTCTTAGCCTTCACCTAAAGCGGGCAGAGCTTGCTCCAAGACACACTTGTATACATAGAAAGTCCTGCTGGGCTGGGGGAAGACAAGGATAAGTCAAGGCTGAGCTGCAGGATAAAGGCAGGCAAAGTCGAGACATCTCACACCATGAGGAACTGGGAACTGCAGAGCAATAACGAAAGCTCCACGCTTTCCGTTTTGCTCCTGGGAGTTCACTGCTCCAAACCAGCCATAGGACACAGGGTATAGCCTTAGAGCCTCTGTCTCCTCCCTCATCATAACCCTCCTGCCCCCAGCACCCACCTGCCCCAGGACCCTCAATGCTGTAGGTCACCACGCCGCTGTCCCCTTCGTCCAGGTCGGTGGCGGCCATGGTGATGACTGACGTCCCCCCAGGCTCATTCTCATAGACACTGGTACTGAAGTGGCTCTTGCTGAACTGGGGCCTGACGTCATTGATGTCCAGGACTGTGATCAGCACCTTGCACAAAGCAGAGCCAGCTGGGTGACCGTGGGTCAGTCCCTGGGGCCGTACCCCTGCCGTGACCCATGCCCTTCCTGCCACTCCATTCTCACCGCTGGCTGAATTCCTGCCTCCAACAATGGGGCCCCCATTCAGGCCGGAGCACTTGCAGACAATAGTGTCACCCTGCCCTGCTCCTCCTGCCAGTGTGCTGTCCCCACAGCATGAAGTGCCCTGCACCATCCACCCCACAGCCCCTGGCATCATCTGCTCTTCCTTCTGCCCAGTTCCTCCCCCAGTCAGACACTGGGGAAAAAAGCTGGAGCTGGTGCCCATAACACGCAGGGAAGAGCCCTACCTGCACAGAGTTCTCCCGACGGTTACTGGAGACATCCCCAGGGTTGTCCCTGGCCACGGCTGTCAGCGTGTAGTGATCCTTCTTCTCTCGGTCCAGAGCTGACAGGATGTAGATGTCACCCTGCAGCACACAGAGACCTTCAGGTGGACCTCATCAGGCAGAGCTGGTACTCGAGAAGGGGGAGAAGGTGAGGTGCGGGATCAAGGCACATGTTGGGACCATTTCAGCCTCCCCTCCCTGTCCCCGCTCTGTTCCAGTCTCGGTTGGCTCCTTACCGTGCTGGGATTTATCCCAAACTTGCCCTCTCCATCCCCCAGGCTGTACTGGATGAGAGCAAACTGCCCAGAATCTGCATCTGTGGCCTTGACCCTCAGGACGACTGTCCCCAGCGGCACGTCCTCAAAGACAGCTTTCTGCAACCAAAGGGAGCAGGCAGGACTGGTTGGTTCTTCATGTGCTGTTTTAGTGGGCAGTAACCAAGGGTGCAGGGTGGAACCCAGGGGCGGGCACGGCCGGGCACGCAGCAAGGCGTTCACAGAGAGAGCGTCTTCTTCAAATGGTCCAAGCACAGAGGGAAGAAAAGGTGTCCCTGGAGAACCCCTAGCTCTGTGCCCATCCTCACCAGGCTAGGTGCTGCCCAGCCCCAGACAGAGCCCAGCCCACCTGGTAGGACGGCTGACTGAAAACAGGGTTGTTGTCATTGATGTCCACGATCTGGAGGTACACGGGGATCTCCGCAGATCTGCGGGGAGAGCCATTGTCGGATGCTCGGACGGTGAAGTTCAGCCACTGCACCTCCTCATAGTCCACCGTCCTGTTGGCCACGACCTTCCCTAGAGGATGGCACAACCTGAAGTGAGAAGCCTGCCCCAGGTCACCACCCTGCCCCAGACTCCCACCTTCCCCAGGCCACCGACCTGCTGACTGGTCTTCGAGACAGGCATAACCTTCCGGAGACAGGTTCAGCAGCTCGTAGGTGATCTGCCCGTTGGCACCTTTGTCTGGGTCCACTGCTGAGATGGAGATGAGCGTGGTGCCCTGCGTGGCTCCCTCCAGGATCCTCTCCGTGAAATAGGTGACCCCGAAGGGGCGGAAGCGGGGCGTGTTGTCATTGACATCCAAGATGTTGACTGTCAGCTTGGCTGTGGCCATGGGGGAGATGACAGGAAGTGAGGAAGAGGACAAGTGAGAAGGAGAAGGAAAGCAAGGACAGGAGGGCTGCAAAGGTGCAAGTGTGAAACTCTAGGAGAGCCAGCTGGTGCTGGTTCATCAAGAACTGCAATATTCCCCAGAGTCAGTGTGCCCCAATCTCACTGGGGTACACCTGCTCCTGGCTGATCTACGTGTCTTCTCACACAGAGGCCTGGATTTACCAGGAGCAGAGTGGCAAGA
Source organism: Pitta sordida (assembly GCA_013390025.1). NCBI lineage: Eukaryota > Metazoa > Chordata > Aves > Passeriformes > Pittidae > Pitta > Pitta sordida. The sequence continues at coordinate 306,946 of WEKX01027434.1, read as the reverse complement.
CATGATGGGGAGGGTAATGGTGAAATGGGTGTCTCCTCACTGGGCGCACAGCTCTTTCCATGCCCAGGAGAGCCCTGGGATGTCTGGGGAAATTTGCCAAAAGGGAGAGCTCAGAGGAGAATCCAACCTGACAGGAGCTGGTTGGGGATTGCTCCTTCTGGAATTGCTGCAGAGGGAGGTGGGACAGCTGCTGACCCGTGCACCAGCAGCTGCTGCACCAGCAGCCTGTGAAGGGCTGTGCCAGTCCCGTCTCCACACTCACCGTTGGGCACGCTGACTGAGCGGTCGATAACCTCACTGGCGTTGTCATGGACAGAGATGGTGACCTCGTAGGTGGCCACTAGTTCACGGTTGAGGGGAGTTTTGACCTTCACGGCTCCTGGGAACCCCAAGAAGATGGATGTCACAGACTTTGTCTGTGCCACCCCACAGAGGGCCCTGGGCAGGGCAGTGTGTGCCAGCCGACTGCTGCACCCTGGGCTGCACTTGTTCTGCTTCCCCAAAGGTTAAACAGGGAAAGCCTCAACAGCTACAGCAGACAACTTCTCTCCTCCTGCTCTCCATCTCCTGCCTTCCTGCCTGCTCCACTCTGCCCACCCAACAGGTTCTCGCACCACCTCAGCCAGGTAAGGGTTTGGGTTGTGCATCCTAGAGGGGTTTGGGAGCAACTGCTGCTGCTGGTTCCCTTTCCACCCCATCCAACTTTCACAGCATCTCTTACAGCCTTGCCCTGTATCCTTTCCAACAAGGGCATTTTTCTTTCCTAGATCAGCTTTGTGCTTCCAAAACACACGTAGGGAGTTCCTGGCCCTCCTCCCACAAAGGCAGAGCTCACCACCTACCCCAGAGAGCCCCCCCTGCTCCCCCAGTGAGGGTACTCTTTGTCCAGTCTGCCAAGGCTGAGCAGTGGTGCTGCCAGTGCAGATGGGTGAGATGGAGAGAGGAGATGGATGGCACGGAGAGAGAAATGAGCACAGACACAGAGACAAACCTGTCAGGCCGAGAGCCGGTAAAGAAAGAAAAGGGTTAGTTAAGTCAGTGGGCCAGGGAGGAGGAGACAGGGCAGGGTGAGACAGGACAGCTGGAGGAGGAGAGCAGGGAGGAAGGAGAGGAGCTTCATCTCCCCATGCCTTGGGCACCTACCTCCAGGCAGAGAAGAAGAAGAAGCAGAAACAAGGAGAGGGGTCCACACTGCCCGTGCCGCCCTTCCCGCTCCCCTACCTGTCCTAAAATCCACCGTGAACGCCCCTTGCTGGTCGGGCACCAGCGCATCCGTGTCATCACGGGCCACGATCTCCAGCAAGTAGTACTCCAGGCGAGGCTGGAGGTCCCGGTCAACAGCGGTGACCTGGGCCACCACGGTGCCAGGGGTGGCTGACTCTGGCACGCTGACCGTCTGGATGGGGTTGATGAACTCGGGCCGGCAGTCGTTGATGTCATCGATGATGATGCTGATGGTGGCGGTGCCTGAGAGCGCCGGTGTGCCCTGGTCTACGGCCACCACCGTCAGCCGGTAGGCATCCCGCTCCTCCCGGTCGAGGGTGATGTTGGCCACGCGGATCACCCCCGTGATGGCATCAATCAGGAACCTGTCCTGGCCACCCCCCTCAATCCGGTAATCTAGCTGTTGGTTGAGGCCGCTGTCGGCATCCGTGGCTGTCACCTGGAGGACGGAGAAGCCTGGAAAGGTGGGACACAGCCCTCTCAAGCGAGGGTTGGAGGGCAGCAGTAACAAGCCCTCGGTCCCAAAGCAAATACCATAAAGCAAAGCGGGCAGCCCCAGTTCCCGGATTTTCCCTTCAGTCCCATCCTGCTCAACTGTGACACTGGGAGCTGGATCTTCGCAGTCCCAGGGGGACACCCAGGTCTCCCCATCACCCACCCTCACACCCAGTCCTGACCTGGGGGGCTGTTTTCCAGGACCCGTGCCATGATGGATGCTGGCTGGAAGACAGGGCGGTTGTCATTGTCATCCAGGATGGTCACTGCCAGGCTGGCGGTGCTGTTCAGCCCCCCCACGTCACGAGCCACCAACATGAACTCCAGGTGAGGGTCCACCAAAGCCTCTCGGTCTATCACAGCCCCAGGCTTCACCGAAACAACACCTGCAGACGGCGAAAAGCCTGGTGACATGGGTGCCTGGTCGCCCTGGGCTGGGGACAGGGACCAGCTGAGCCACTCGACCTGTCTTGCTGTTGATAACAAAGACGTCCAGCGGTGCCCTCAGGAGCTGGTAAGTCACCACAGCATTGCTGCCCTGGTCTGCATCCAGAGCTAGGATGGGTGCACTGAGCATCGTGACCAGAGTCCCTGGATGAGATGGTAAGTGTTAGGAAGGGTGACAGTTCCCTGTGGGGCCCCCCACCCCCTCCCTCTCCCACCCCAGTGACACACGAGGGACATCAATGAACAGATGGATGGATGGAGGAGGTGACAGAGCGAGGCCTCATGGGGTCTGAGGCAGTGGGGGAGAGTTGCTGCAGCCTTGCAGACTGACGTGTGAGGCCCAGGAGAGGCAGAGGGACATCCAGCTAAAAACAAACAGACAGACAGGTCCATCAGATGGGTGCCACCAGCACCCTCCCACCGAGGGTGTCACCTGGAGGCACCCAAACCCTTTGCCTGGGATGTCCCTCAACTGTGGGACAGGATACCTGAGGTCTTGGAGCAGGGAGCAATTTAAACGGCAGGAAGGCAGAAGAGAAAAATGTAACACTTCTAGATCTTTGCAAAAATTCTACCTGGACAGGCTGGACTCTTTTATCTCTGGCCCCTGGAGCAAGGTGTCTGCAGGTGATGGAGAGATGGCAGCCCATCCCCTGCAGGAATGTTGGGGCAGTGGCCCAGGGCTCAGCAAAGCCCAGGGCACCTCTTGCTCTCTGCAGCTGAACAAATCCCAAGCAGGACCAATTTCTGATCTGTGCCAGGAAGGGTTATCAGCAGCAGCACAGTCCAAAGCTGAGTTCTCCTTGAGGCTGACCTCCCCAGGCAGTCAGCAGCCCTGTCCCACTGACCTGCAGCCTCGCCTTGCTCAGCGTCGTGTCTCTCCCACCATGGCCAGGAGACACCTACCCTCACCCAGCCCTGAAGGGACTCTCCTGGAGCCACATTAAGGAGTGAAGAGAGACCTACCCGCAGGGGAGTTCTCCACCACCTCGGCCTGGTAGGAGCCCTGGGTGAAGAGGGGGCGGTTGTCGTTCTCGTCCGCTATGGAAATGACCAGCAGGTCAAAATCCTACAGGAAAATTGGGACAAGAGGGCGATGACCGATGAGCTCACCTTCCCCCTGTCCCACCTCCAGTCCAAGCTGTGCAATGGTAATGCTGTGCTCCCTGGACCACCCTCAGGAGTGTGCAGGGACCCTCACTCTGGGACTGGGCACTCCCTCCCAGCCTGTGTGGGACATCCCAGCAGAGCCAAAAATGTGTCATTGTGGTCATCCAGCTCTCCAGCCCAACCTGCCATGACATCTACTGCTGTTGCATGGACTCAACAAGTGACACTGGACGTGCCCTAACTCCTGTTCTCTGCTGGGGATGGGACTGTCCTTGTGACCCCCAGGTGATTTTTGGGGTGGGTTTGCCATTGGAAACACCATGGGCAAATGCAGTGTCTGTTTCTAGCCATGGCAGGAACCCCTTTCCCCACCCCAGCTATGGCTGGAGGTGCCGGGTGTCCGTAATTACCCGCCTGGCATTGCGTATGTTCTCGGGGTTGTCCTTCACCGTGATGGTCAGCCTGTACTCTGCCACCCGCTCCCTGTCCAGAGGGCGGTTTACGTAGACAATGCCACTCTACCGACACAAAAAAGGGAGAAAACAGGCACAGGGATGTGAGGAACGCTTCCCCCAGGGCATCTCCTGCCAGGACAAGGATGCCAGACAGCACCCATGGGTGCCCAGGGGAGGCAGGGCTCCACACCCCAGCACCCCCACCACCCTTGGCAGCGTACGGTGCTGTTGATGTAGAAGGCATTGTCTGTGTTGCCCGCGGTTATGTCGAAGGTCAGGAGGGCGTTGGGGCCCTTGTCGGCGTCCCGGGCCAGGACGCGGGTGACGAAGCTGGAGACAGCGGCGTTCTCGCTGAGGGTGATGTTCATCGGGAGGTTGAGGAGCACAGGGTCATTGTCGTTGATATCCAGCACGCGGACACCCACAAGGATCTGCCAGGGAGAGAGGCAGGGCAGGCACGTGGCACTTATTTCCAACGCCTCCATGCTTTTCTTGCACACCCCAGGCAAGAGGTGGGCCCCGGGGACAAGGGGATGAGAGGAGGAGAAGATAGAGTCTCATGGGGGCCAGCACCCACTGCCCCTGTGCCACCCCAGGGGACTCACCGTGGAGCTGAGGGGAGGCACCCCCCGGTCCCGGGCGGCGATGGTGAGGTTATAGAAGGGGATGTTCTCGCGGTCCAGCTCAGCATCCTTCCGTACCCGCAGCTCTCCTTCCACCGGGGAGATGACAAATTCCCCTGCCGGAGACAGCGGGGCCCTGGCTCGTGTTGTGCCCCTGCGGATGGCCTGGCTCCCCGAGGGAACGGCTTGTCTGGGAGCTGGGCACTGAAACCACGGCAGGCTGGAATTCCACGCCCATTTACTGGGAGGACTGTGGAAGCTGGGGACTGTGCTGGATGCATCCCCAGGTACCAGCAGGAGCAGGGGATGGGGTGAATACCCAAATAACAGGTGTCTGCACCCCTTTTCCAGGCCTTTCTGAGGATGCCAAGAGCCCCTCCATGCCCTGTGATGGCCAGAGCAGGGTGGGCTACACAGCCCACAGACCCCTCACGAGCCACGGGGGCACGTCCTGGTTCCTCTGGATATGCACTGCAGTGGGGTCAGCTGAGAGACAGGACTGGACTCTGCCTTCCAGATTCCCTGAAGTCACCACCCTCTTCACAGAGGGACAGCCTGATATCCTTGTGGTAAGGGATGCCCACTACTCCTCTGCTCCCAGCTCCAGGGTGCTGCTGGAGCTACAGGAGCAACTCAGTCCCCCCACACCCTGCAAACCCCACAGGGGTAAATCGTGAGGGCAAGGGATTCTGTTTCTCTTTCTGTGGCTTGTTTCTCTGCTTTTTTGATTTTTTTCTCCCCCTCTGCGTTTATTGTTTCGCAGATTTCCCCCCTCCCTTGCACAAGCCCTGGCCACGAACAGGTTAAGTTTCCTGTTGCTCAAAACAGGATTTCCTGGTGTCGAAAGGCTGAATTCGCAGAAGCAGCAGCGGCTGGGGAGAGACGATGGCTTTTCTCAAACTTCCCGTGTCCCCACTCACCGAGGGGGTCCCCGGAGATGATGCTGTACTCCACCTGCCCGCTGGGCCCCGAGTCGCCGTCGTGGGCAAGGAAGGTCCAGACGCGCGGGCCGGGCTGTCCCTCCGTGACATCGAAGGGACCCTCGTAGGGCCGTGGGAAGGTGGGACAGTTGTCATTGATGTCGTTGAGGTTCACCAGCACCTATGGTCATGGCAAGAAAGTTGAGGGCTGTGAGAGGGGAGGGAGATGGGAGACCAGGCCACTGGCCATGAGCTTGGGAATTGTGGACGGGTGACAGCGCCAAAATACCTCCTCCTGTATTTCTGGCTTTTCTGGGCTCACCAAAACATCCAGCTCACAGTTCAGAGATTCAAACTCGGTTATTCCTGGGGACACCCATCCTACAGTCACACTGTTCAACCTCTGGGCCATACACCGTGATGGAGAAGCCAAAGCAAAAGCCCAGTGTTCTCCACATTCACATCCCAAAACACAAGCTGGGCAGATAAAACCCAGAGACATGGGTTTGACCACCAAAGCCATGAGTTTGGAGAGACCCAAGCCAGCTGCACACTTGCTCACTCCTTTTCCTCCACCAAAGGCTTAATTCCTAATGCCGAGGGAGCTTTAAAAAACTTGCAGTTCCAACAAAACCACTGGTGTTACAGGTGGTTCTGAGGAAGACACTGGAAAAGGGGAGTTTTCTGACCTCCTGGGTTAAAGGGCAGTAAAATCCATCAGACAGACATTTGTTACTGGTTAAATCCAATCTTTACAAAGAGTATATCCAAGTCTGCTCCATTTCCAGGCAGCGAAGAAAACAAACATTGGCACACCTTATCAGGGTGATCCCAAGCAATCCTTAAACCTCCTACTAAAAGCTGTCTTTCCGTGCAGTGCTGGCACATATTCCCTGGGCCATGTAGGGCGGGCGTTTCCTATTCCTTTTGGCTTCAGCGTTTGTTGCTGAAGGGGTTTCCAAGTTCATGTCTCTGCCTGAGCCAAGGGCAGGGGAAGCTCTGCCTTTGCCTGCAGCATGTCAGCAGCTGCTGCCTTCCCTGCCAGCAGCTAAACCCCGGGTCTGTCCCTGCTGCAGCTTTCCTGAGCCAGGAAATGCCCAAATCTAAAGGCTTCCCATTTGCCCAAGCAGGGAGCACAGCTTGGACAGATTTTATCCATGGAGATCTCCCAGACTCCTATCTCCCAGTCAGTTTCCCTTTTTCTTTTTTTCTTTTTCTTTTGCACACAAGAACTTATCACTTTTCTGAGGGACTACAAAACACTTGTTTTGTTATATAGGCAAGGCATAATGGTCCAAGGGAGTAAAGACAGACGATTTAACCCACCTCTGACACCGTCAGACCCCCAAATCAATCTGGGCACAAACAACATCTGCTGTACAACCAGTCAAATTTTGGTTTCGGTCACCAAAATAATCAGTGTATTAAATTCCTGCAAAATATTTGCTTTGGGCTTGTCTGCCCTCCCCACTCCTTGAGCAGGGCACTAAGTTCAGGTCACCGTGGTCCAGGAAAAAAGAAAGAGCCATAGAGAAAAGTAACAAAAAAATGACTAGAGGCTTTAAATAACCTCCTTACAAGGAGTGAAATGGGAATATTAAAAGCAGATAAACAACCTGAGAAGACAAAGATGAAGCTACACCAATGCTTTACTACCGGCTGTTCCTTCAAGTAAGAAGGACCAAGAAGACATCAACTTAAAAAGAATTCCAGGAATTTCTCTATGTCTTTCCAGGACCAAATAATCGGGCCAATTAATCCCTGAACGTCCCTAGTCCACTGTCCCCGCTTTAAAACCCCCATGAGGGAGCAGGGCAACAGCAAGTGGGCAGTCTGGTCACAGCTGGGAAAAACAGCTGGTGACCAGTGGGAAGGAGATGTGAAACTGTTCACACGAGACAGAACTCCTCGATCCCAGAGAGGCCACGGTGTCGCAACCCTGCCGGCAGCCCCTTACGCTGGCAGTGGACGTCAGGCGGCGTGAGACGGTGGGGCACTGGTCGGTGGCGGTGACGATCAGGGTGTAGCGCCCGTGGCTGATCTCGTAGTCCAGTTCCTTCACCGTGCGGATCTCTCCCTGTGAGGAGAGGGGAGAGCAGCTGGGAGTGAAGGGAGTGGGATGGGGACCTGACTGGAATGGGGCCGGCGTCCTTACTGACCGTGGTGTTGTCAATGTGGAAGGTACCCAAGATATTGCCCTCGGTGATGGCGTAGGCAACCGTGCCATTGGGTCCCTCGTCCCGATCCAGGGCCTGCACAGTGACCAGGGTGGCATTGAGCGTGGAGGGACCTTCGTCGAGGGTCACCTCATAGAGCTGCTGCCGGAATGCAGGAGCGTTGTCGTTCTCATCCAGGACGGTGACGTACACGGTGGTGGTGGCCTGTGGGACAGGGGACATGGCATTAAGCACTGCCGAGGGATTTGCTGTGCAGTGTCTGGAGCTGGCTGGGAAAGGCTGCATCTGTCAAGGTCAATGACCAACATGGGCTCAACCCTGCCAAGAGACACAAACAGAGTGAAGGGCTCCAAACTAAATGAGCCGTGGCTGCAGACGCACTTCCCCGTAATGGTTGGGTACAGAGATAAATGCCCTGAGATTGAATCACACCCTTGTTCCCAAGCAAAGCACATCTCAAGGGACCCCTACCCATATCATACAGTTTACCTTTGCTGGCAACACCAGACAGCAGCCCACAGCTTAGGGAAAACCGGAGTCTGAACCCCCTTTGTGCCCCTCTGCCTTTGAAGGAGGTGTGAGCCTTGGCACCAGGGACACCTTGGTGGGTGTTACCAAGTGAGACAACATGGGTGGAAAATACCCACAGACGATGCTGCCGTGGCTCAGAGGAGGAATAAAAACATGCACCTGGGACAACTGTTCCCACCAGCTGAGATGCACTCCAGCTGTACTTGCACAGGCACCTGAAAGTTGTCTTCTGGGCGTGTCCCCCCATCTCGGGGAGGTGACAAAGGCATGCTCAGAGGTAGGATCTGGGGAAAACAAACTGTTTTCTTAGAGTCTCTGGACCTCATGTCTACACCTTCCCCCAGCAACAAACTTCTTCCTGACAGCCAAGAGTTACATTTTTGGCAAAAGCATCACTGCCATGTTTGCTGTAAAACCACAAAGCCACACGGTAATTAGCTACTTTTTCTATTTCCCTGCACGCTCCAGATTCTGGGCTGGCAAGCAGCAAAGTTTCCTGCGGTTTGCGCATCTCCAGACCTGCCTCCAGGCTCTGCTTTCCAGGGAACACTGTCCGGAAACAGGGCGGCTCAGCTGCAGCCAGAGAGTTTGTTGATGCTTTTGGAATTTGAGGAGAAGCACTAAGAGGAGTTACATATCAGACCACAGGGCTGCTTTGCTTTCCGAGGGCAGAGTAAAAGTCCCTCACTGTGTAAAATGCCTCTGGGAAGGGAATGCTTCGCTCTTTTTTTCTTTTTTTTTTTTTGGGGAGGGGATTAAGGGGGGGGGGGCAGCTCCATTCCCTTCTCCATCCCAGCCTTGCTCTGAGTTACCCTTCCTTGTAGCTGCCTCCCAGGAGGATTTCTACCTGCTTAATCCTCGCAAACACGGCCAAAATAGTAATTGCAAGTCGATTAACTCGATCAGCTTCTGCTGGGAAGGCGGCTGCTGGGAGCCCAGCACTCACACAGAGCACCCTACCCAGCCCCCCAAAAATGCACGCAGGGGCACTAGCTTGCTCTACCTGATGCCGTAAGGGAAAAGAAACCCAGCGAATGTCCTCACCGCCCGAAGAGGAGGGGACCGCGGTGCCACCCACCCACCCGCAGCTCCCTGCACCCTCTCACCTCCTGGGGGTGCTCGCCGTTCTCTCCATCCCTGCGCAATATCGGCAATGAAATTTCCTGTGTGTGTGCAAGTCCGGCCGCTCAGAGCGTGCGGCGGCTCCGCAGAGGCCACCTCGGCCCGGCCACCCCTCTGCCATGGGGCTGCTGTGCCCCCGGCTCCGGCTGCTGCTGGCCGCGCTCTGCCTGCTCGCTTCCCACGGTAAGCTCCGCGCCGCCTTCCTCTCCCCCCTCCCGGCCCCGGGAAACTCTGGGGCACCGTGTTCCCCTGCCCGCGGCTGTGCCCCGGCACCGGCAATTCGGGGCGTTCCGGGGGTTATTTGCTTTCTCCCCCCTGTGATTTTGGAGCGGAGCTTTGGGGGTGTCAAGCCAGCGTTCCACCTGATGCTGGTTGTGCCGGGGTAAAGGGACCGCGGGGGAGCCGCCGTTCGAAAAGTCTGAGGCTGCTTCTTTCTTTCTTTCTTCCTCTGCTTTGATCTCACGCGCGTGGAAGGGAAGCAGCCACCCCCGGTCCCCGCCAGCCCCCGCTGGGGACCCCGGGCTGGAAAAGCCGCTCTGTTCACTTTTCCCCCGGCACTGTGGGGGTCCCCGGCTGTGCCACGGTGAGAAAACCCTTCCAGCAGCCCTGGGGTAAAAGAGGGAATGTGTGTGAGCGGGGCTGGGATGCCCTGTGTGAGGATGCTCCGCTCTGCCCTCACTGCTCGGACGTGCCGGGCAGCTTCCCCGGGTGGGCAGCCAGCCGTGGCCAGGACCCCTGTGTGTGGCTGCCGAGGTCCCTTTCCCGAGGGAGCGTTTCCCAGTGCTGGAAGCTCGCTGGCTGCTTGTCAGGAGGATGCTTAGGGACGGGACTGCTCCCCAATAGCCCTGGCAGGCAGCGTTTCTGTGCGAGGCTCCGGGGCCAGGCACTGACACGGGACGGTGGCAGCTCAAACCACAGTTCGTCTGTGGACCAAGGGTCAGAGGAGGAGGCTGGGAAGGTCCGCGGTCCCTCCCTGCTCCGCGCAGGCAGAGGACGAGCATCCTATCGAGCTTGACTTCACCCTCTCTCGCGGGACGGCGCAGCGACCGCCTCCAGGATTTCTGCCAGTCCATCCCCAGGAAGAAAAGATGCCCCAAGATGCCCCACTGCAACGGGGCTGGGGGGTTCCTTCCCCTCTCTCCTCTGGGACAGCAAGGCTGGTGTGGACTGAACTATGCTCTGCTTCTGATCTGAGTCTCAGCACCAGGAAGCAACTCCCAGCATCTCCACGGGGATTTGAGTTATTTCACTGACGCATCTGGGGTGCTGGGACTGAACCTCATGCCTTCTGCAGTGCTCGGATGCTGACGTTCAACATGAGCCTGGTGCCAGAGGAACTGAGCTCTGTGCCGCCACACGCCTGCCAAAACGTTCTGAACCCCTGGCTAATTTTAGCAGGGCGTGATGGAGAAGTGGAGCCCTTGGAGACATCCAGCTTGGGGATGCTGGCAGTGAGGTGGATGGGGAAGCAGCTCCTCTCCACCCAAAGGATGGCAGCTGAGCTGGACTTTGCAAAATCACATACTAAGTGCCACCCTTGAGCCAGGGCTGTGCTGGAAGAGGAGCAAGGCAGGACAATCTGGTGGGAGCAGCAGCTCCAGGCTGCTTGGATGATGGGCACCCCCACTGCTGGATTTGGCCCCTCCAGGTGCAGGAGCTGAGGGCCATTAACACAGACATCCTGGGCATCCCCAGTAAGCTTTTCCTCCCCTTTTTTTCCTTCCTGCTGTAAGTCCTTCTGTGGAGGTGTGGATACCCCTGCACATCTCACCTGGCTGATAACTCTGAAGCACAATGACAGCATGGTGACGATGGGGCTTGTGGCACTTTGAAGTGTGGCTGTTACAAAAGCTCCCAGAAGAGGGAACAAAGCCAGGTTCCTTGCTCCAGAACTGAGCAGCCCCTCTCCCTCCAACAGCCTCTCTTCTGCAGCAGGTGAGCCCCTCCAAATGCTCCAGCCCCTGCTCCCTGCAGATTTTCTTGGAGTGGAAAGACATGGCCTGATGTGGAAATCACTTCTGTCAGGCACAGGAGCGCAAATCAAACGCTTGCCAGAGCAGGGGACCAAACTTAGGAGAAGCAGCCAGGAGAGGCTTTTGGTCGCTGGCCCAGAATTTGGCATGAAACCCTGATTTATTCAAGCTGCTGGTCGGCAAAGCAACACGGGCTCCTGCACTTTCTTGCATTTCTTTTTGGCTGAAAGGAGAGCTCCCAGGTGCCAAGTGAGGCAGGAATGGCAGCACTGGGGATGTACCAGCATGGCATCAGGGTCTGCGCTGCACCAACACAACGCCACTGCCTTGAGACAGAGATACTGAGGTGCCAGAGAGGAAGAGGGGCACTTCTGGCACCTGCCTGAGACCTCCTCTGTCTTTACCAGATGGTGACAAGAGCAGAGCTCTAGCACAGCCCTCAGTGGGTCCAGGCTCTCTCAGCTGGGGATGCACAGAGATGGGCACCTGGCTTTACTGTGGCATTTGCCAGCAGCTCTGACTTCAAAGGGAATGGTTCAATTGGGGTGAGGATGGAGCCAAACTTGGCTCTGGGCATGATAGAAGGTCAGGAGATTAAGGTCCATGGGCTTCAGTATAAAGACACCACCAGGAGGTGTTTTCCCTGGGCACAATCTGGCATCCAGCATGGCTCTAAAGCCCTGTTACATCTTGGGCAGGGAACACCATGGCACTGCTCAGGGGTGCACCATGCCTTGCCAGCTGCTTTCTTCTCCACTCGACGGCTTTTGGGAGCCTTCCCTTGGCTCAGGAGAAGGAAGGGAAGTTGGTAATGCTGAAGGCTGAGCACTCTGCCCCTCCCCATGGCTGAAAGCGTGGGCTGTGCTGACATTCCATCCAGACGGTTCACATCAAGCTCTGGAGGTAGAAGCTGCTTGGGTTAGTAAGGCAGAGCTTTACAAACCATGAGGGGATGAGCGGGACAGCCCTGTTTTATTTGAGGCAGGCATGTGGAAAACAAAAGACTCCTGCAGATACTTTTGGAAGGTGTTGGAAGTGTGGCTTCCTCCAATAGAGCCCTAGCTTCCCTTCCTCTGGCTCCCAGGAGACACCCAATGTGAATGGGGCACTTCCCGTTGCTATAGGTATCAAGAAACACATCTGAGGTGCCTTTTGTGCTCATGCTGGCGGGGGACCCACCAGCCACTGCCAGAACCCGTCCAGCCCAGCTGTGCATCCTGGCCCCAGCAGCCTCCAAGGATGAGGAGAAGTCAGGGCTTGCTAACAAGACTGAATGAGGCAGCGTTGAGCTCAGGCCATGCGAACCTCTGCCCCAGAGCAGCTCCTGGGACGTGCTGCTGCACGTGCCATGGGGAGCAGGAAACAATTAGCTGGAGCTGTCTGGCAAAGGTCACACCATCCTTGGCTCCATGGGACTCCTGGGCACCGTGTGATGCAGACCAGGGGGGGTGCAAAGGGGCAGATGTCCTTCCCCAACCCTCCCTCTCCCCGCAGAGCACCCTCAGGCAGGGACTCAGGGCTCTCAGGGCTGTTCTTGCACCATCACAGAAATAACCACGAGGGGTGGAAGGCACGTTTTCGGTTTCACTCTCGTGCCGGGGTGGTGACACAGTGACCCTACCTGGAGCAGGAGGATGCTCTCCAGGTCACAGGGTGCTGGGGAGCCTCTGGCCCAGCTGGATGCTTGTGGGCAGGCACAGCTCAGCCCTCCTGCGATCGACGCCCGCTCAATATAGCAAGCGAAAAACCTCAAAGCGAAACGGTGGCGGAGCTAATGGCACAACAGGATGTTAACGAAATGAAAAAACATTCTGTCCTCATACTACCTTCTCTGCTGCAAACCAGCCCCAGGAATCTTCTTTCCACAACAATTTAAAGTAAATAAACCCAGCATCTGCTTTTTCTCCAGCTTTCGAAGTCACATTTGCACTTCTGTTACAAAGCAGGGCCAGGGCACCAAAACCTGTCCTTGCTCTTCTGTCTCCCCTCATGCACAGCTCCTCTGCCTCACCAGTATCCTCCACCCAAAGGCTGGGAACAGACCAGCAATGCTGTGCTGTGCCCCTTGCTCCTGCACCTCTGCCAGGCCTCCCGCCCACATTCCAGGATTTCTATCTGAAAATTGTTTTCATTTTCAAGCAGCTCCTCACTGTCAGCCTCAGCCAGTTCCCCCTTCTCCTCCCCGGGGGCTGAAAAACAAGGAGGGTGGGACCTGCTCCCCGCCTGATCTCAGGGGGCAGCCCCTCCTAGCTCTTCTCTGTTTACTTTTGCTCCGTTTATTTATGTACATCTGGCTCAGTGGCACTTTTGTTTCCTCCTTCACGAGCTATAACCCTGCTGCCTCGCTCCTCCTCTCATCTTCCACATGTTTTGCTTCCCTGCTCCACACCAGCTCTGCTGGTCCCAGACAAGCTTCTGCCTCCCTGCTCCTGATGCTTAACTGTATCTTAAGCATGTTTCTCCTCCAGAGCTTGTTTCTAGGGTGAGGTTGTGCTCCAAGCCCTGCTGAGATGTTTCTACAGAATCCTGGAATTATTTGGGTTGGAAGGGGCCTTAAAGACCACCCCCTGCCATGGGCAGGGACACCTTCCACTATCCCAGGCTGCTCCTACCTGGCCTTGGACACTCCCAGGGATGGGGCAGCCACAGCTTCTCTGGGCAACCTGTGCCAGGGCCTCCCCACCCCTCTGCCAGCACCAGGAGTGGGTCTGCAGTGCTTGTCTGGGGATGGGTCCCGATTTTGCTACGAACTCAGGGCAAAGCAGGGTCTGACTTGTCGCTGTGCACTCTCCCCCCAGGAGGACCAGCAGCTTTCCTGATCAGCGCCCCGTACTCGCTCTGCATCTGCCCCGAGGGCCACAACGTCACCCTGACCTGCCGAATCAGCGGCCCCCTCTCTGACCGCCACGACCTGCTCTACAAGACCTGGTACTTCAGTAGCAACGGTGACCAGAGCTGCTCCGACAAGAGGCACATCCGCAACGTCACCGAGAGGGAGCTGCACCACGACCTGGGCAGGCACCACGAGCCCGGGGGCAACGGCACCCAAAAATCCCCCCTGGGGCGGCCTACCAGCCACCACGGGGTGGAGTTTGTCCCCGACCACCACGGTGCCTTTCACATCGTGGTGATGAACCTGACGCTGCAGGACAGTGGGAATTACTGCTGCTACGCCGTGGAGGTGAGGCGGGAGCACGGCAAGCCCCACACCACGCAGGTGGCTCACAGCTTCGTGGAGTTGCAGATCCAGCAAGGTGAGTGGGACAGGCAGAGCCCCTGCCAGCCCTGTGTCCATGCCAGGGTGTGACAGGGCATGGCAGGGAACAAGGGGTGGTGGGGCACTCCAGAGTGGAGGATCAGGGGCTGGCGAGGGAAGGAGTGAGAACGCTGGGAGGCCAAGTCGTGTTGCAAGAGTCAAAGAGCAGCAGATGTTGAAGGCTTGAATTAGGGCCAGAGAGCAATTGAACATTAAAACAAAATGAAAAAAAAATAATAACTCGAGAGGCTGGAATGCAATAAAATCCATGGTACATAGTTTCACTGATCTTGTTCAACCTCTTTCTGGAAGAGAGGAAAACAAACATCAGCTTAAAAAGAGCTGGCTGGTGGTGCAAGTCCAAGTGAGGGCTCGTTGATAACCTTGGGAGAGCAGCCCAGTAGGAGAGGCATGAGGGAGGGGAAGGCACCGCCTGCCCTTGGTTTGCAGCATTAGGACAGACAGTTTTTCTTTTAGACAAAAAAAA
>WEKX01027434.1:273838-292114 GCA_013390025.1 Pitta sordida | reverse complement strand
AAAAAAAAAAAAAAAAAAAGAGGCTGCGTGGCCAAGGATGGGCCCTGCCACCACAGGGAAAAGGAGTCTTGCAGCAGGGATTTTAGTTTAAGCTTCTCAGGATGAAACTCCTGCTTTGGGGATGCTCTGGGATGATAGTCTTCCTATCAGGGAGAAGAAGCAAGGACAGCCAGCAGGTTGGGAGTTCTGTGGGACCCGAGTGAATCCCCTGAGGTTATAACCTGCTTCTCTGTTCTCTTCTGCAGGCAGAGGAGGTCTCCAAAACTGCACATTTCACACTGCCTCCAGCAGAGGTACAGGAAACCCCCTCTTTCCAATGTGCTGCTCCCCATCATGGCCCCTGTTTTTCCCTAGGGATCGCTGCTTGCTGCCAACACCAGTGTCCAGGCACAGCCTCCCAGTCGCGTGTTGGGAGCGTGGTTTCCAGTGCTGTCCCCCACAAGGTGCCTCTGGCAGGCACATCCTTGGGCTATGGAGAGCCTTCTTTAGTCCATCACCTGGACGTGATAGAGATCATTGAACCTGTGCTTCTAAAGCACCCCCCAGAACACAGTCAGGGATTTAGTGGCCGTGCCATGAGCAAATGGGAAGGCACAGAAAGGTAAAGAGTTGCAGGAACCTCTTGCAACATTCTGAGCCTGTGCCACCTCTGCCTGGAGCAGGGGAAACCCAAACCTTGCTGAAGTGCCCAGACATCATGTGGCTCCCCCAGAGCTGTGCCTAGACATGGAGATGCCCACACTTCACTGTGCAGGTGGTTTCTTGTTGGGTCGCCTTGTCTACCCCCGTTTCCTGGCTCCTAAATGGGGCAGACTGGGCTAAAATCACTTTGCAGCATGGCTGGGAACATCACAGGCCCCTGTGTCTCAGGAGTACTGCTTTCTGTCCCAAACCCTCAGGCTCAAGTACCAGAACACCCTGTTGCACCAGGCAAAATAAGGGAAAAATGTTCCACTTTACAGCACAGAGCAAGAAGCTGCTTCCTCAGGTGGATGCTCAGGACAGGAGGGTTTGAGATGAACCTGTCTGTGATTTAGGCAGCCCTCAACCTCACCATGAGCCTGTGGGTAACATTCTCCAGGGGCATGTTCATTAATGAGCCTTGGGTAACGAGCCCTTCGATGGCTGAGTACTGGGAGGCTGCCCATGGACTGGAGTCAGCGCTCCAAAATCCCTGGGAGCCTTTATCAGGGCTTCTTGTATCTAGAAGACCAAAGAAAGACCTTGGGATGTCCTCCAGCAATGAAGGACATTGGTCAAGGTCCTGAAAGGATGCCTCAGGGCTCATCCCCACAGCTGGCAATGCATCCCAGGGCAAGGCCCATGTGTGTGGGAGCTGCATTGCACCAGGTGTAGGGCAACATGGACTTGGTGATCTTAAAAGCCACTTCCAACCTCCACAATTCTATACTGTGGCTTGAGGAAGCCAAGGGAATGGAAGGTGAGCCCTCCCCATCTCTGCCCTCTTCTGTTGCAGATGTCACGGCTGCCGCGCTGGCCACGGGCGCCTGCATCGTGGGCATCCTCTGCCTGCCCCTCATCCTGCTCCTCATCTACAAGCAGAGACAAGCTGTCACCAGCAGACGTATGTACCTGGGACACCCCTCTCACCCCCGGGGCTGCACCAGTGTGGCAGGGAGGGGATGGGATGTGTCCCACTGGGACCAGCTGGTTGGGCTGCTCCGAGTCCCACGAGCACGGTATAAGGTGGCCCAAAGACAGGTCGCTGTCGGTGTCTGCCAGTGCTGTCCTGCAAAGGCCAGGCGTGTCTGCAGGCTGCTGGTGAGGAGTGTGGGTTAGGAGGGGATCCTGAGAGTGTGCTGGGGCACTGAGGCTGCAAAGACACTTCCTGCTGAGCCCTGTCCTCCACATCACTCATGGACTCACCCCCCTCACAGAATCACAGAAAATTATGAGTTGGAAGGGACCCACAAGGATCATCTAGTCCAACTCACCATCTAATACCCGTACAGCGACCGAGTGCACATCCCAGAGCATAACACCAACCTAGATGCCTCACAGTCTAGCAGGCCACTCCGAGCCGGAAGGGGCCCAGGGTCATCCAGCCCTACACCCCCCAGCTAGACCATGTCACTAAGCTCCTCGTCCAGTCTTCTCTTAAACACTTCCAGGGATGGCGACTCCACCACCTCCCTGGGCAGCCCATTCCAATATGCAATTACTCTCTCTGTGAAAAACCGCTTCCTAACGTTAAGATTAAACCTCCCCTGGCGTAGCTTGAGGCTGTGCCCTCTCCGCACACCTGAAACAACAGCTTTGCTTTCCAAGTGACTACAAGGCTCTCTGCTTTTTCTCCCCTCCTTTTTATAAAGACCTCTGACATGACTGTGGCAATAGGAATGTAAGCAAGTCAGGTCTCTCCTCAGCTGCCCCAGCCCTGGAACACCAGGCAGTGCTCAGGCATAGCCGGCTGCCAGCTCTTGCCCGTGCCTGGCTTCCAGAGATTTCGGTAATTAAGCGGAAAGGGGCACCACCTTAACTGGCAGAGGCATTTCATCAGCCCTTGGGCAAGCGGGGCCCTGTGGTTTCTCTCATCCAGCTCAGTGGGCGGCTCTGTGTCTCCGAGCAAACCCTTTGGAGAAGTGGTTTTTGCTGCAGGAGCAGGCACAATGCCAGCCATGAGACTGGGAACTGGGCTTTCGACATCCATCCCCTCCACATGCCCATCTAGAGGTGGCTGGGGGGCAGCTCCCACCTGCATGTGGCAAAGCATCGCCTGGATGCTCCTTCACCCCAGAGGGAAGGCAAAATCCAGGGGGGTTTGCTCCTCAGGTGTCATGGACCAGCTAATTTCCACACAGCGCTTTGCTTTGGCACAGTTTGGGCCAAAACTCGAGCAGCTCTGCTCAGGATGGTTGACATCCAGCACAGCCCAGTAACACAGCCCAGTAACACGGGCTGTGGGACCTGCTGTGGCAAAGCGGGTGAGGAAACACAAACCAGAGTGCTGGGCAACCAAATGCCAGGCGGTGTTCTGCAGAGCCCCAGGAGGGTGTCACAGGGTGATGGGTGCATCTGGGCACGAGCAGCTGCACCTCACTTTTACCCCATGACAGCAGAAGTGTCTCTTCCCCCTTCTTTGGAGCCTGTGGTTTCCATCGGGGAGGAAGCTGGACTGGGGAGTAAACAAGGTGGGAGAGGAAGGGATGCAGTGGAGGGGGGTTGGGAGCAAAGTACAGGGCGAGAGAAAGGGGTGAGGAAGAGAGAAATGCAGAGGACTCAGAGGTGGACAAGACACCAGAACACAGCACTGGCAGTGGCTCTGGACCTGACACTGGGCCTTATGCTGCCAGCACTCACCCCAACCACTCTGTCTTTGGCAGGTGCCCATGAGCTCGTCAGGATGGACAGGTACGGAAACCCACATGCTCCCAGCTTCCCCCCATTCCCTCACAGCCCCTCTGCCTGCACCCCTGACTGCACAAAAGTCTTGTCCTTTCCTTCTTCCTCCTGAAGCCAGTGTGTATCCTTAGCCCAGCAAAGCGAACGGGATGCTGGTGGCACCCACGCCCCGAGTCCTGTCCCTTTCTGGGAAGCCGTTGTTTCTCTTCTCTCCCTCCAAGTGGGAAGTGCCTCCTTTCTTTCTGCCTGTGCCAAGGGCACACACCTCCCCACGCCCCAGGAGAGCCTGAAACCACTTCAGCTAAGCCTTCCCCCTTGCCCTGGGCTCACCTGAACCTGCTCCCTGCCCTGCTTGGCCCTTCCCAACGCTCAGCCAAAACCCTGGGGATGAGAAAGGCTCCCGAAATAAAAACACAACCCCCTTTCTTGTCCCCCCACAGCAGCGCCCAGGGCATTGAGAACCCCGTGTTCGAGGCAGTGCCGTCGGCGAGCGCGGAGCCACGGCCGCGACCCCAGCTGTCCTACATGGCCACCCGGCTGCCCTCCGACTCTGGCCGCCACCTGCTCTCGGAGCCCAACACCCCCCTGTCCCCCCCTGGCCCTGGGGAATGCTTCTTCCCAACGCTGGGTGAGTGACCAGCCCCGCAGGGACCAGGGGAGGTGGGAAGGGGAAGGTGGGCAGATGAACAGAAAGGGGGGATTACATATCAGCTGCAAACCTTGTGGGACATCAAGTCCTGTGGCTTTAGAAGACAGGAAGGACCCAAACCCTCTGTTTTCCATGCAAAAGCAGAGTTTGGCGTATCCCTGCAGCTGGAGGCTGCACTAACACCCCTGCTCTGCCCTTTGCCAGATCCTGTGCCTGACTCACCGAATTCCGTGAAAGACTAAAGGCCCCAGAGGAACTCACATCCTACAGACCACGCCATGCTCGCCCAGCCGAGACCCCGCGAGCGTGGCAGGGCCAGGCCCAGCAAAGCCTTAAGAAATGAAGCTGGGTGCAGGAGCCCTGCCCTGGTCTCCTGTTGTGCCTCTGCCGGGGAACTGGAAGTGAACCTCTCTTGCTTGGATTTCAGTCTTTAACTACCTGTTTCCATGGACAGGAGCACGGCTCTGTACTGCTCACATTTTATAGACTAGCTGAAAATTGAGGATGTCAGGATGGAAAAATGTCCCGCACCTGCAAAATCCCCTGAGGATTTAACTTATTGCCAGGGATTTAAGGTCTGCAAGATCAACATGTTTCTGCATCCTTGACTGAACATCCTCTCTGGGAGTGGATGATAAAGTACTTTATCCAGCATGAAACAAAACAGGGTCATCAGCCAACCCTGTACTACCTTTTTTTTTTGCAAAACAGGAAGGGGAGAGGCTCCCTGCTGCCACCAGCACCCTCCTTCCCTACCAGCCTTTTGAGATGGCCGTGGACTTATGATGCTGCCTCCTTTTCAGCAGGACACATGTCGGGAGGAGCCTTATTTCTGCTGCAGTTTTATCTTTGGCTTGGGATTAGGGGAATTTATCTTTCTGTTTGTTTCATTATCAGTGCTGATTAAAAGGAAGAAAAAGGATGTTTATAGTTTTCTTTTTTTTTTTTTAAATGCCTGTCAATTAGGAAGTTTATCCGGAGGGTGTTGGGGGATGTTCCTGTGACATGGCTGGGAGGTGGAGGCACAGGAGTGCACAGGGCAGTGGGAAACACTATGGATGGATTCCCCTGATCCTCCTGGGGCCAGCAGGGCCAGAGCAGCCAGCCTGGGGCCACTGTGAGAGGACACTTTGATGCCCTGAGGGACATGGGTGCCCTCACCCCATCTGAAAGCAGCACCCCAGTGCTGCCTATCCAACAGGAGCCGTAGAAGCTCCAGTGTGACTCAGCCTGGCAATGAGAGAAAACCTTGTGGTAGGCACTGTTACTCCAAGAGTATGTTTTGGTTTGGGTTTTTTTTTTTTTTTTCCTCCTGCTTCTATTTTTGTTGTAAAGTGGGTTATGAAAAAAATCACCACCACGAAACAAACACAAACATTAGTCATATCAGAACAGTGTCAGACCTGAGCAAGAGCTGCAGCAGGCACCGTGCCCAGGCACAGCATCCCCAGCAGTTCCCAAATTCCCACACGGCCCGAGGAAACAGCGTTTGCCTCTGGAATGGGCTGGGGACACCCTGGGCTGCTGCAGGATTTGATGAACCCAGCATTGGTTTCAGCAGCAACTGCAAGATTGTTCAGGGATGAAGGAGAAGGCGGCACATTCCCCCCCCGCCCCACACACACATCACGGATGTAATTTCCTGAGCACGAGACCGGGGCTTTATTGCCACCCACGGCTCGGCCCCTTCCCAGCTCTGCTGGGGAAGCTTTCCCAGAGCCTCCGGCGCTTCCCTCTCCCTGTCCCAGCAGCTGCAGCTGGGAAGGCACAGGGGGGTTGTGCCTGCCCCCGGCTCCTAACTGCTTCCAAAGCCTCTCCAAGTCCCTCTGGTTGCCAACGAACGCCCTGTTTGATGACAGAATAAAGCTTTGTTGGAAGCAGGTTTCTCTCCGTGTGGCAGGGATCCCATTTCTTCAGGACGCCGGGTGCTGCAGGCAGAGGTTAAGCTGAGCAGCCACGCTCTGCCAGAGGCACTGCTGTGGCATGTTGGGGCACTGAGCGGCATCAGGGACCTGGAAAACTGGCCAGCAGGAACACTAAAGGCCTCTAAGGGAGAGAAGACATGGCTCCCCAGGCTTCCATACGTACTGGAGCAGGAGTGCTGGCACCCCACCTTTACCCCCTGTCCCCTGGAGCAGATGGCACAGATTTTTACGGCACAGGGTATCGGAATCTGGGCCATGAGGATCCCTCGTTGATAGAGCCACCAGTGCCTGGCCCTGTGGGTGCTGCAGCTGCCTTGGGCACACATCCTTCCTTCTGCTGCAGGGAGCATCCCAATCACTCCAGAGCAGAGCCAGCCCCATGGAAATGCAGCTGGGGGTGTAGCAGGGTCAGACAGCACCCAGGCGGCTCCTGCAATGCTCCTAGACCTTCCAGTTGCAGCTAACCAGCTTCTGAAGGTTTTCTGTCCCGCAGTGTTTTTTTGGTAAGCATTTCCCTTTTATCGTCAGCATTTTATCCTTTTGTCCCTGCATTTCCAGCTCCCAAGAGCATCCTCTTGGCCAGTCTTCCATGCTGTCCTGGGTATCCCAGATCACCAGGGGACTTCCAAGTCCTCTCCCAGCTCCATCCACGCTGCCTCTCCCACAGTCAGAACGCCAAATCTTGAAGCACATGGACAAATTACAAATAATTGTCCCCTTGTGTGCATTGTTGCATCAGCCCGGACCTGCTTGTGAAACTGCAGTTTCTGGCAGGCAACACCCCCCTGACAGACATCATTTCAGCACCCAGGCGTGAGGCCAGCAGGCACCAAGCGACACGCCAGGCAGCCTTTCACAAGACCTAAGTGTCCTGGAGCTCTGAAACGGGCCAGAACTCCTCTCTGCGCTCAGGAATCGGGTCACTGGGTGCTTTGTTTCGCCTCAGCGCGGTGGGATCCGGATTGTCAGCGCTGGCATAACCTGTGGCAGTGACGTGGTGCTCACACAGCAGAACCCCCGAGGACAAGCAGGGCTGCTGGGAGCGATGAGCTGGGACGCTTGGCCCATCTGGCACTGGGAAGGGAAGAGGGCATTGCCATGGCAGTGGGATGTGCACACGCACTCCTCAGCACCAGCACTATCAGTGATGCTCCCACAGTGCAAGGTGATGGGGACAAGGGGGAGCTGGTAGGGTCGGGTGCTGCAGTCGCATGAAGCCAGCCACACTCACTCTGGGGGAAGAGACTTACCGAGATCTAACCCTCAGTGGCAACAATGGAAAAGGTAGTGAAGCAGGAGTGTGAGCTACCCGGGAGGGAGGAGCTGAGAGTGCAAAGCCTGAAGTGAGAATCACTGCCAGAGTTTGCAATGCTGGCTGTGACCTGTTTCCTCAAAATGTAGAGCAGGGCTCTGCAGGCAGAGCTCTGAAGGGAGAGCAGAGAGATGGTGAGAGATAGCAGGTGGGGATGGCGGCAGGAAGGATGGCAGTGGCATGCAAAGTGTCACCCTATCTCACCATTTGGGCTTGCTTTGTGCATGTAGGTGCTCGTTCACCTCCCTACCGAGACCTGGGGTTGGAAGAAACTCAGGGCTGGAAAATGCCCCTGATGGTATTTGCTCTTTTGACTCTCCCACACCAGAATCCTCCTCAGAGGCACAAATAATGAACAAAGCAAGATAGTCACCTCCCCAGACCACAGGGTGATGGATGGGGTCATGTATCAGCCCCCAAACACGTGCTCAGCCCCTGCTGACTGTGGACAGGACACCCTGGACGGCAGCAATGTGACTAACAAGCTCCTCAAATCTCACACAGTGTGGACTGCAATGGCTACAGCAGTAATTAATCACACAATTCTTGAATGGTTTGTACTGAAAGGGACCTTAAAATTCATCTTATTCCAACTCTCTCCCTCACCAGTTTGCTCCAAACCCCATCCAACTCAGCCTAGAACACTTCCAGGGATGGGGCAGCCAGAGGTTCTCTGGGCAAGCCGTGCCAGGGCAACCTCACCACCCTCACAGAATTTCTTCCAGATATCTCATCAAACCCTGCCCTGTTTGAAGCCATTCCCCCTTGCCCTGTCACTCCACACTCTTGTCAAAATAAGCAGAGCTCTTGTCCTCACAAAGAGCACAGGAAACACACTGTGGTTCAGCTGCTGCTCCACCCACTCCCAGTGCTGAGACGGGTGGGCAACATCTGGAGACGTTCCAGGTTCAGCACAGGAAGAGACTGTGAGCAGGACAACTCCTACACCTGCCACCACACTTTCCCACCGGAATGTTCATCCTGTTTTTGGTATTTAAATGTGGGAGGCACAACTCACTGAACCCCTGCACAAGGGGGGTCCTGCAGCACCAGCCGCCAAAGGATGCTCTGAACCGAATCTGTGCACAGGAGACTTGGACCCCAAGTCATACCCCAAAACATCGCGTCCTGTGCCTTGTTCCTCTCTTCCACGCTCCGTGTTTCAGTGCCAGTTTCACTCCCACAGCACTGCCCAGCCCCACCCTGTCCCCGGCAGGCCCATTTGGGTGGCTCACCGACAGGGAGGGGTTGCCCTCGTCCTCCACGGTGACCAGCAGGCTGTAGAAGCTGTGGCGCTCACGGTCGGGCGGGGAGGGGCGCGTGGCGATCTCGCCGGTGACACGGTCCATGCGGAACGTCAGGTCCTCGTTCCCGCGGGTGATGTAGTAGGAGAGGACGCTGTTGAGGCCGATGTCCCGGTCGGTGGCACGGACCTGGGCCACCGCTGTGCCACCCCCAACATTCTGCAGGGTGGGACAATGGGGTGAGCAGCAGGGATATGTGGCATGAATCCCATCAGCCTTACCACATACAAAATACCTAATTGATCATGTAATTCTAATAGAGAGAGGGGGTTTTCCAGGCACTGGCTCCAAACTTGCTGCCCCAACACCCAGCAGGTCAGCCGAAAGCGCCACATTATGTCTTATCTGGTCTGGCACAGCCTGGAAGGGCGTAAAACCCTGTGTGTGCAGAGGTGAAGGCTGCGTAATGGACTCGGAACTCGGCTAATTATTTTTGGATAGTCCCATTATGGAGGAAATCAAAACAGAAATTCTGTTCTTCAAGCAGCTCTGAACACGCATTAAATAGATAAGAAAACCCTAACAGGGCAATAACCTTAATGCAAAGCTATAAATCATGAGCAGCAGTTCCTCACAGCCAAGTGGCACTGGCTATTACTCATATTTCATTTTTCATCACCAAATTGAGAATCCCCCCTGAGCCCCGTCCAGGAATTAAACTGTCAGGAAATAAGTTGTCTTTTCTCATGCCTGATTGTGTTTTATTGCTTCATTATCTAGCCCTTGCCGAGCTGCTTCCTGAAAGCCATTCCTATTCTCCACCGCGCTGCCTCTTGTGATACTTTGGTGGCATTTCCATGGGTGTGTAGCCACTTCTCCTTCCGGCTGGTCCCTGCAGCCTCACAGCCTTAAACTGCCTGCAGAGTTTTTTGCCAGCCCAGAACTAGGACTGCCATCATCAGTGTGGGCCTTCAAGGGGTCACTCATGCTTGGACTGCCCAAGAGGCAGCAAAGGGTCACTAATCCTTAAATGACTCGAGGTAATATTTGCAAGGGGCCACCAACCCTTAAACCATCCAAGGTTACATTTACAAGGGGTCAGCGATGCTTAAATGACCCCAGGTGAGGTTTGCAAGGGCCCATCAAGCCCGAAATGAGCCCAGGGAAGGTGTGAGCACAAAGTATCTGCACGGGTGGGCGCTCACCTCGCTCACGCTCACGTTGTAGCCGAAGGGGCTGTCGATGACAGGGGGGTTGTCATTGACATCAAGGATGTTCACTCTCAGAGCGTGCTCCTTCCTCCGGGGGGGCACACCGCCATCCGACGCTTGGATCTGCAGGTGGGAGTGTCAAAAAAATGCTATTTCAAAGCTCCCGGGAAACAGCCTGGGTGCTCAAAACCACAGGAAGCCCAAGTAGGTTTGGTGCTGACCCGTAGGGTGTAGTGATCCAGCAGCTCCCGGTCCAGCGGCCGTGCCACAAACACCTCCCCGTAGGTGTTGTTGGTGGTACGGATCTCAAAAGCCCGGCCGATATTCCCTGATGTCAGCGAGAATGTCACCTGGAAGCACCACAGGGAAAGAAAAGCAAGGCAGGCCAAAGTGATGTTGAGAGAAGGAAGGAGAGAAAGGACACCCTACGAAAATAAACCCACCATCAGCTCAAGGAGTCTTTGAGCACTTTAAAGAGCCCAGTGTGGGAGCCCAGTGGGAGCCACAGGTGTGCTGGCTTATTGCAGCCACCCCAAGGCAAACAGCCCTGCCTGACCCCGGTCACAGCCACAGCTCCTACACTGTCAGCAATTTTTGTTATTAAGGGTGACAGAACCTCATTAAAGCCTGTCTGCGTGGTAATGAAAATCACAAATGTCAGCGAGCTTCCTGCTCAGCCTGCCAAGGGCTCTGCTGCCTGCCCCCACGGCTGGAGAGACCACTGCTGGTTTTCAGACTGCCAGGCTCCTTTTGACATGTGTCCCACACAGCTCTTTGCCTCAG
Source organism: Pitta sordida (assembly GCA_013390025.1). Lineage (NCBI taxonomy): Eukaryota > Metazoa > Chordata > Aves > Passeriformes > Pittidae > Pitta > Pitta sordida. The sequence goes on along the minus strand of WEKX01027434.1, from coordinate 281,627 downwards.
AGCCCAAGGACAATGTTTTTCCTCTCCTCTTGCACGTCTCGACTGGGGAGGGCTGGTACCCACTGCACAACCCCTGCCCCAGAACCGCTGGCATCAACAACCAGAGTTTGTTCTCGCAGGGATGCAGAGGGGAAGGGGCTGGGAAGGTGTTGGCAGAGGTGTTTGTGTGTCAGTGAAACACTACCACAGCCTCACAGGCAGCTGTGCCAATCTCATCATATAACTCAGAATACTCTGAGTTGCAAGGAACCCACAGGGATCACTGAGTCCAACACCCACCTGTGCACAGGAAAAGCCCAGGAATCACACCACGTGCCTGAGAACACTGTCCAACCATCTCCCTACCTGCCCATTCCTGCCTGCATCTGGATCCCGGGCCAGGACCACGGCCACCCTCCTGCCGACGGCGCTGTCCTCGGCCACGCTGACAGAGGAGTCCGAGGTGATGTCGAACTGGGGGCTGTTGTCGTTCTCGTCCAGGACTGTGATGGTCACCTGTGGGTGAGGCACAGGGCTCAGGTGGGGAACAGACAGGAGGCAGCCCCCTGCCCCACACCCTGACACCCTGGCACACCCCCAACCCACTGCCAGCAGCACCATCCCAGATCCCACATGGGAATGATGCAGCTATCTGAGCCCAGGAGCTGAAGCTACACCCCTGCCTGCACAGGAAGAGGAGGACAAGGAGGGATGCTCAGAAGCTGGAGAAACAGCAGAAGCTGCAGCTCTCAAAGTGTGGATTTTTCTGTGGAACATCCTCTGTTTTTTTACCCTTCAGACAGCTGGGCATGGAGTAGCTCAGGCTGCTGCAGGGTGACCCTATCCTGCTAAGCATTTCACAAGCAGCGATTTCATCCGTGCTCACAGCACCAGGATCAGGCAGGCTTTGCTTTGAAGTTCAGCGGGCACTAAGAAGGCAGAGCTGAGTGTGTTTAACTCCACCAGGACAAGCTGGGTCTAAAGGGGACCTGAACTCCCTCCTGGGAAAAGGCCAAGGGGCACGAGATGCTTGGAGGGGACTTGGCTACCTTGGCCACAATTAACCAGAGGAAATGCTCTCATCGAGTTTGTAATCCAAGTGCTGCAAGGCAGCACATAAATGAGAGAGGAAGAGCCTTTCTGTTCCCGGGGATTTATTTCTGGGTGCCCCAAGCTCCCAGGTGCAGGCAGGCTGAATGGGACAACAGCCCGGGAGGAAGCCGGGGAGTGAGCTGTGCGCCTTGGGGTGATTCAGTTATTGTTGCTGCTGAATTGAAAACAGAGAGCCAGGAGCAGGGAGAGTTCCAGCAGACACGGCGATGGATCCAGCAGCTGCTGTGTCCAGCGGCGGATCAGGAATTCTGATGAATTCCTGTGAGCAGGAGGGCTCACAGGAGCTGTACCACGTCCTGAGGGATGTCAGGGAGGCTGGTGCTGGTGGGATAGGGCTGGAAACCTGCACCCCGGTCCCTCCCCACAGCTCAGTGTGGAGTTTGAGGTGGATTCTGGTCCCCAAGGTGATGCCAGTAGGATGGACATGCTTACCTTCTGTTGGAGGAGAGCAGAGAGGGAAACAGAGAACAAAAAGGACAAGGAGTGAGCGGGGGATGAGGAGGTGTGAGTTAACCCTGCACCCCACCATGGCAGTGTCAGGACCATGGGTACCCCTCTGCAGCAATTCAGCAGCTCATCCATCAGTGTATCACTTTGTTTTTTTCCTAGACAAGGCTGGGGGATTTGCCCCAGGAGAGGTTCAGACAAGAGCACATCAGTGTGTGGAGAGCACAGCCAGCAGCACCTACAGATGTGCCTCCAGCCCTGGCACAGAAATGCAAATCAACCCCTGCTCAGCTGCCAAATATAACCCTCTTAAACGCAAACCACTGTGAAGTATTTCAAGGCCCCTAAATTTACCTCTCTTTAACTGTTTTACCAGATTTTTCCCCCAAATCAGGGTTCCCGGACCCTGGAAGCTGGAACAGAGAGGACACACTGTCCCATGCCAGAGGAAGAGGGAGGTGATCTGAGGCCGACAGAGGATGGTGGGGAAGTGGGGAGATACTACTTACCACTGTGGAGTCTATCTTTGGTCCTCCATCATCTGCCACCACTGTCAAGGTGTAGAAATCCCCTTTCTCTCGATCCACCTGGCCTTTGACGGTGATCACACCCTGCCAAGGATGAAAAAGAAGTTGCATTGGCCACCAACACAAAAGTTCATGGTGGACAGCCAAGCCAGGAAAGACCACAATGTAGCTACTCACAGTGATCCCATTGATTTTGAAGAGGGAGAGCACTTGGGCATTGGTGTTGGGGTCAAACTTGTAGGTGATCTGGTTGAGGTTGTCGATGGAGCGAGCCTGGACCCGGAGCACCTCGGAGCCCAGGGGGATGTTCTCCATGATCACAGCCTCGTAGCTGCTGTTGGAGAACTGCACAGCCTCATCCAGCTCGTTGAGCAGGCTGACGTACACGCTGCAGAAGCCCTGGTTGTTGGGGGGCGCCTGGTCCGTGGCAGAGACGTTCATCAGGTAGCTGGTTTTGGTCTCGTAGTCCAGGTACTCTATCGTTGTGATGAGACCTGTGCTCTCATCAATCTCGAACTTCCCTTCTGCCCCCGACACGATTTTGTAGTTCACCAGGCCACCGTTCCCTGCAGGGGGGGAGCAGGGATCTTGAAGAGGTGGGCACCACTGATGCCAACCCCCACCAGGGCACAGAGCCCATCCCACGTGTGGATGCCAAGCCATCCCTGCCAGGATCTGTGCAATGGCTGATTTCACCCCTCCCGCCCCAACCCGGGTGTTCCTCACCCCAGCTGCCTACCCGTGTCTCTGTCTGTGGCCCGGACCACCGCCACCGAGGTGCCTATGCCTGCCGTCTCCCGCAGCCCCAGGCGGTTGTACTGCCGCTGCGTGAACACAGGCACCTCGTCATTGACATCCTCCACGTAGATGATCACCTGCGGAACCCCCAGAGAAACCACGGCTGACCTGGGAACCCTCGGCAGCTGCTGACACCACACCCCTCATGGTGCTCAGGCAGAAACATTTCAGGGTATTCCAGGCCAGGCTGGACAGAGCTTGGAGCAACCTGGGTTAGTGGAAGGTGTCCCTGCCCATGGTGGTGGTGGTGGTGGTGGTAAGGAGATGAGCTTTAAGGTCCCTCTCAACTCAAACCATTCCATGATTCTATGATAATCCCTTCTACAAACACCACGTAATGGAGAGGGAACACAAACGGCTTAACATCACAGATTTAAACAAGCCCTGTGGTCGGAGTGACTCAGTCCTTCCCTGGTGGGAGGGAGGTGCACTGGATACATTAAGTCCTCCATCCTCTGAGATCTCCTGCTCAAAATCTCGGAGACCCCACAACTTAGAAATGCTGGTGATTCAGTGGGAAATTCTGCTCAAAGTTCAGGGGGTCAAGCTGCTGTTTCCCAAGGGAACACGTTTTCTCCTCCTCATTTTCTGCTTGCTGCTGGTGCTGTGGGCACATCACACTCTGTCACAGCCCACCCCACCACTGGGACTAAAAACAGATGCCACTGGAGGCCTGAGATTGTGGGAATCGTGGGAAGCTGGTGTGCCATGGCTAAAGATTATCACCACTGAGTCCTGTGTTATTTAGATGCCTGGCCAGGAGACACGGTTTTCAACAGGCTGAGGCTCAACTTTTCCTCCTGGCAGCAGAGCTGCACCTCATTGAGCAAGTGAGTGACTGACAGCAACTGCTGCACCACTCAGCAACCTCTTCATGCCAAAATGTCACAGGAAAAAGGGAAAAAAAAACCTTTACGAAAACCCTAACAAGCTCTTCTCCACCCACAGACAGCCCCGAGGCTCTAAGTCAGCATTTCCACATCAGATCTCTCTAATTTCCCGCACGACTGCAAGGGCTGGAAAGGACAAGGCATCCTGAATATTTTGCATGGACTCCTCTGCTGTCCAGCCCTCGGTGGCTGTGAGGTCCTTACCCGAACAGAGCTCCTCATGGGTCCCTGCTCCGTGTTGTAGGCCTCCACCTCCAGGACGTGAGAGGAGTTCTGCTCCCTGTCGAGGTGCCGCACTCCTCGCATCACCAGCCCGGTGCTGGGATTGATGCGGAAATGGTTGTGCTCATTTCCTGGCACGGGGCAAAAAATGAGAGGGATGTTGCCCACTGCCTCTACATCCATCCTGGTGACACACTGAGCCCTACCCCAGGGGCTACTTTGGAGGGAGATTGTGGAGCACAACCCCAGCCTCATCACCTCCTACCACATCAGGGTTGGCCCCTGGGACAAGGGGGAATGGCTTTAAACTTACAGGGGGAAGGGTCAGATGGGATATTAGGAAGAAATTCTCCCCTGTGAGGGTGATGAGACCCTGGCACAGGTTGCCCAGAGAAGCTTTGGCTGCCCCATCCCTGGAAGTGTCCAAGGCCAGGCTGGATGGGGCTTGAAGCAACCTGGGACAGTGGAAGGTGTCCCTGCTCATGGCAGTGGGGTGGAAACAGATAATCTTTAAGGTCCCTTCTTACACAAACCATTCTGTGATCCTGGGATTCTATCTGGTTGTTCATCTACAACAAATAATCCGCTGGCAATTAACCCTAATGCTGGAGTTTTGCTTAAGGGTGGGAGGAATGTTTCTGTGGGCTGCAAAGCGCAACAGGACGGAGAGCACAACCTCCCGAGGCTGCAGGTGTGGCTGTTCAGGGCCTGCTACCAACCCACTGATGCACCAGGACTTACCCCTGACAATCCTGTACCACACTCTCCCATTGATGCCTTCATCCACATCTGTGGCTTTCACCTTCATGAGGAAAGAAAAGGAGTGAAGGGCAGAGAATTCCAGGCTGTGGCAAGTCGCCCACCCTGCTGAAGCTGCACACCCTGCTCTTCCACCCGAGCCGGGGAGTTTGCCAACTGCAAAGCAAAGTCACCCTCTCCTCATCACTGGACAGCAGGAGAGTGGGCTCGGGGGCTGCTGCTGGATGGACTGACATGGGAGCTGAGCCTGAGGACTGCTACGGACCCCGCAGCTCTGTGAGCTGCTGGAGGCGCTTCCATGGATCCTGACCTGCACACCACTGCCTGTCCCACTGGCAATGCCCCCGCGATGGTATGAGCTGGGCAGGGAGAGCTGCTCCCATGTCTGGTGGGCACAGAGCCCATGGCATCCTGCCGAGTCCCCCAGGCAGCAGCACGCGTAAAATTCCCCACGGAAATGTGAATGCAACCAGCCCAGAGTGTGCTGGTGCTCTGGACACCGGGCTGAGCCCTCGTGAGCCCCCGAGCAGTGGGTGGGAGCACCCCTGAGCTGGGATGCTCTGCACAGCCTGGACACGTACTGAATAAACCACCCGCCCCGGGAAACCCAAGGCACGGGTCCCCTCTGGTGTCACTGAACAAGACTGCAGTGCTTTCCCTAAAACCCAGCCAGCAGCCGGCCCCGGCAGCTGGGAAGCGGGACCTGGCAGTGAACAGCAGCGCCAGGTCCTCCAACCCAGCTGGCAATCAGCTGTTGCGTCTTCTCCTGGCAAAACCCACTTCCCATAAAGCACCCAAAGCTGATCTGCAGCGTGGCCCCTTGCAAATCAGCGGGGTGAGGACATGGAGAATGCCTAGGGCTTTATTCTCCTCCTGCTTCCCTCTGCAAGGCGTTTTCTGCCACATCTCCCTGCAATACTATCCAGGGTTTCCTTTTCCCAGGCAGGTTGGGAGTTTGCACTCAGTCCTGTGCTCGAAGGGCGAGGGATTGCTGCAAAGGATGCCCATGAAGTGGGAACCGTGAAGGCTTTCGGCCCCAGCCCCACAAAACTCCCAGGAGTCAGAGATGCTCTTCTGAAACGTGCCTTGAACTGCTCTTGTTCCCTTCCACCAAAACACCCTGAGTCAGCAGAACCCTTGGGAAAATACTGGCCCCTGCACTTGTAAATGCCCTGGATTTCTCAGCCCTGTGCCACACGTGCTGTTTTCCTCTGTCCCGGACCAGTTCGCATCTTGCTTGTGGCTTATTCCACATTCCACTATAGAACCAGACACCTTCCTTTCACACTGAGGAGTTCTCCCTCCCAGATCAGCTCTTCCATCCCTGGGGCTCCCTGGGGCTGGGCTGTCTCCTCTCCCAAGGGATGGACGGGCCCTGCAGCAGCAGGCAAGCGATGCCCAGGCACACCGGCTGCCTTGGCATGGCACTGGCTCCCGTCATGCAGCCAAAGGAGGGATGGGAGACCTGGGGAGACAATGGCACTGGAGTGCAAGTAGTGGGGAAAATGCTCTTTCTGCTGCAGGTGGAAGGCACCCTGTGCAGCTGAGTGCCAGTGCCTCCAGCCTGCTTTATCCCTCTGCTAGAGAGCAGGCTGCAGGCACAGCCAGCCTCCACAGCCCCTTCAAACACCTCCCGCCACCAGAAAGGTGTCAGAAAAGGAGCGGGGATAAAAGAATGGAAATCTATTGCTGCTGGGAGAAGGGGGAGCAGACACACGGAGGGCAGCCTGCCACCCCCTCCCTGGCACAGGGGGCTCGGCCGGGACTGTGCCACTTAGCCTTCCCACAGGGACAGAGCCCGGGAAACACATCCTGGGGAGCTCGAGCTGTCACTCCAGGGGGACACAGCGCCTGGGAAGGGGCTGGGGGCCCCTCGGCTGTGCGTGCCCAGGCTGTCCCTCCCAGGAGGGAGGAGGGGGCTGGCAGCGGGCAGAGCGGTGGGAGAGGCGCAAGGCAGGCGAGCGGGAGGCAGAGCCGGGCTCGGCAGTGACAGGTAGGGAGCCCAAACGCCCGCGGCGAACTCACCCCCGGCTGCTGCCCAGAGCCCTGCAGCGCCTGGCGACAGCTTTGCAAACGGGGAGAGAGGCAAAATTTGGGGTGGGTGTGAGGTCAGATACCCCTCCTCCCTTCCCCGCCGCACTGCTTTGCCCTGGTGCTGGGGAAGTGGGCAAGTCCTGTGGATGCAACTCCGCCGTTTAACAGCGGATGGGCAACAGCATCACTCTCAGCCCTCTGCTTTGGGTACCCAACCCTTCGGGTCGGGAAAGCTGGGATGGGAACCTCCAGCATTAACCTCCTCCTGCAAGAGGGTGGAAAGATTTGGGGTGCTCTGGGAAAAGCTGGAGAGCTCCAGGAAAGCGTCGCCAAGCAAGACAGGGAGGGGAATGAGAGCTGCTTTTCACCGGGGCTGAGTTACAGGCAGTGCCTGGAAACAGCCTTTTCTTTGCAGGAGTTTGAGGTAAGGAAGGGAGAGCACATGGAAAATCTCCTGACAAAGCAGGCAGCTGGGCCAGGCCAGGGAGCACTGCCTGCTGCTGGGCAGAACAACCCTCAGCTGCTCATGCACCGCTTCTTCCTTCCACCTTCCTAGGGGGCATTTTACCCTTGGCAATTTCTCCTCTCTCCCTCTGATCCTCGCCTGCCTAGTTCCTGAGTGCTGAGCCCTGAGCACTCCTGGGGATGTGTCACTTTTGGAGCTGATTGTGCACGATGACCCTGCTGGGGGAGGTTTCCAGGATGTGCAAACCTCTTATTTATCCACCAGGGTTGATAGAGTGTGGGGCTTAGGTGGGACAGTGATGCTGCGAAAGCCCAGAGCTTCCCTGAATCCCCAGCTAATCTGGGCACGAGGAGAGGCTGGATGGGAAGCGAGAGAAGCACAGGGCATGGCTGAAAAAGCCTGGGAAAACATCACTGTGATCCATACTGATGGGTTTCTATGGAACACTGTCAAGTGAATTTAAAAGACAAAATCTGCAGCTCCGGCCAAGGGGCGTGAAAAGCAGCCTGAAGGAATTGCCCACGCCCCCCCCCCCCCCCCCCCCCCCCCCCTCG
>WEKX01027434.1:174976-273827 GCA_013390025.1 Pitta sordida | reverse complement strand
CTGGCTCTTGAGGAACAATGTAAGGTCCCCGAGGCGAACACGTGCAGTCAGTAAATGCCAGCTTTGAGGTAGCCGTGGAAACGCGAGTCAGGCTACCTTGGGTGTGGGGCACACTGCAGCCCCTCCTGCTGCTTTGTCAGGCTGCACAGAGGAACAGCCTGTCCATGGAGATGGGGGTCCTTGGGATGGCTGCCCTGCTCCCAAAGCCGGGGAGAAGGGCTTGAGCCAGGCAAAGAGGGGCTGAATGATAAAAACTATAATTTGGGGGTGAAAAGAGGTGAAAACATTACTTCTGAGGAGGTAACAAGAGGCTCAGTCGCTGAGCCTGCTAGCAATGCACACAGGGATTCACCCCAGCTGAAGTGTTCTCAGATAATGACCCAGTTATTTTTGCAGTTCCCATTTTCCAAGCACAGACCTGGCCAGCTCTGACCCATGGACACAGCTACATCTCCCCAGTGTCCCTGAGCTCTGGGCAGGTTGGTACAGCCCTTACCCTGGGGCTTCCAGCATCCCAGCCTGGAATCCTCAAGCCCAGGTGATGCCAAGAATTCCAGAAATAAAACACATCTCCCAAATGCTTCCAACCCATCGGTCACCTCCAGTGGAACCTCAGATCTTACTCCCTCTGTAGCTCAGCTCCCTGTCTGGAGCTCGGACTCCACAGGACTGATTCTGAGGCAGGGTCCTGGCAAACCAGAGCTGGGAGCTCCCCTGTATAACCTAGAGGGTACAGCTGAGGCATGGACAACCTGAATTCGAGGGTTCCTTCACCCCCGAGTGCAGCTTTGCAGCTCCCAGTTTGCTGAAGGTTGTTTCCCTCAGGTGCTGAGTGACGCTCGTCTCCTCTGACGCAGCATCTCACTTTCCACCAGGCTCGTCCCTGCCAGGATGTCTCATAGTTTCCAATTAACAATTAAAGACACGTCACTGATGTCCTTTCTCCCCTTTTTGATTGTTTTACAGTGAGTGTTTGGCTGCTGCCTACACACAGCCGCGGGGCTTTGGGGTAGTGGCTGCAAGAGCAGACCCAACCCCCCTGGCAGCCCCTGCAGCCCTGCCTTTCCCCTCATAAAATCTTAAACTGACTCAATCCAAAGCCAAGTTTGCCAGGAGATTGCCCAGACACAGATGAGCCAGACAGCTTTCCATCACTCTTCTACCTCCCACACCTCTGTAGGAAAATAACAAACGTCCAGCACACAGGCTGGAGCACCAGGAACATGGTACAGGGTTGGCACAGCAAGGTCCCCCCAGCTCTCATCTCCAAGATGGGGAGGTGCCAACCTCTGGTGCAGCCCATCTGGACAGTTGCATGGGAGCTAAAACAGAGGTGCAAACTGCTCTTGGCAGGGAAAGGAGAGGACAGTCATCATCAGGTAAGAGCTGTCACTGATGAGGCTTTGGGAAGCTGGTTTGCATCACTCTTTGCAGAACTGGCTGAGAAATCTGTGACATGCCTGAACCTGAAAGCGAGTCAGCAAAATCCCTGACACAAGGATTTTTGGCCAGAGCAGGGTGAGGGTGTACCCCTTCACCCATGAAAAATAATCAGGGCAATGCCAGTGCAATACTGCAGCTCCACCAGGGCAGAGCCTCAACCTTTCAACTTCTTTGAGAAAATACTCAAACCTCCCCAAATGTCAGCCAATCCAATAAACCTACATTTCTGGGGAATAGAGAAGAATCAAACCCCAGCAGCCTGGGGGAGGATTTAGGACCATTTATGTGCTCCCTAAAGGTGTCCTCACAGGGCCCATGGTTCCATGTGCACATAAGGGAGGTACTTTGCAGCTATAATTCCCACCCCTGTGCTTTGCCTCCTGGCAAAGCAGATGGATGCCTCCTGCCCTTCTGTGTAACGGCAAACACGGCCGGGAGAGTCTTGTACATCAAGGCACGACAAGAATCCACCAGTTTAAACAGAGCCTGTCCAGCCTGCAGCTGGTATCCCCTGTGCCATTTCTCGTATCCCCTTGTGCACGGCAGGCAAGATGAGCACAGAGGACTCCAGCAATGGGACCCCTTCCACCCCGTCTCTCCTTGGGCTTCTCGTTTCAACCACGGAGCTGGTCCCTCCCAGTGCCCCACTCCCTGAGGTGACAGACCCGTTGCCTGTCATCGTCGCTCTCGTCTGCATCTTCCTCATCCTGGTGACCTTCCTCATCTTTGTCACCCTCTGCAAGCCAGCGGCGCTGGACCAGTCCCTCTCTGGCCCCCGGGAGTGGATGCCCCATCACCCAGCAGATGCCAGCGAGCCCCAGCTGAGGCTCTGGAAGCGCCTGGGCTCCCTGCGGGGCTCCATCAGCAGCTTCAGGAGGAGCCGGCCCGTGTCTCAGAGCCTGCTCTCCTGCCCCAGGAGCTGCTCTGCCAAACAGGACTGGGACACCATCGAGTCCACCAAAATGTGATCTCGCTTTACTATAATTCTGGTTTGGGCTCAGTTCCCTCCTCAAGCATCCCTTGGTACCCTGGGCCCTCTGGGTGACTCATTTCCAGGCAGTGGCTCTGTGAGGCAACAGGACGTTTTGCAGTTTTAAGCATCCAAATGCTTTCCAGGTTACTGTTTCCTGTCAGGAAAGCTGGAGGCATCCAAGCTGCACCCACACACAGCTATCATCAGGCGGTCCAAAAAAAATCCTGCTGCTTCATTTCTTTTGGAAAACATTGTGCAAGTTGTGCTGCACCTGAACAAACAGCCTGGAAGGGAGCACAGCAACCTGGCTGCCTTAAAAGACACATCCTAGAGCAAACCTGCTCCACAAAAAGCAACCCTCAGCTGAGATCTCCCCCAGAGCAGGTGGGGGGAGGTTCGTGCCCCACCATGTGCTGCCTGTTCCCTGGGTCCCCAATCCTCACGCAATGAACCTGCTTCCATAAACGAGTAGCAGGAGCAGATAAACACACCTGGAAAGACATTAAAAGGGCGCTTGGATGCTTGGAAAAGCACTGCACAAAGCTGAGCTTCTCATTTCTGCTGGGAGAGGGTATGACAACCAGCAGGGACACTGATGTGCTGGAAGGAATCAGCAAGACTAAGTGGTTTAATGCTTCTCACACTACGTTCAGCCACTGAGTTCACCCCTCTGGGTGAAGTCTTCGCGCCCATCACGAGCACCAAACCCCATTTCTCTGGGTTTTACACGGTTTCTGACCCACCACAGGGTGTAGCTCTGTGTCAGGATCTCACTGGAACATTCCTGCTCTCCGGCTTTGGGATTCCTGGCTTTGGGAGAAAGGGATGGGGAGACACTCAGAAACTGTCCTGTTGCACAGGGATGTGGGGCTGTATTTGAAGAGAGAGACCCTCTGTACAAATGGATCACACTGAAGGTGTAAATTAAAGTAAATCCAGCTGATGACCCATTTCTGTTTCCCTCTGATGTTGTCATGTGGAAAACAAACTTCCCCGAAATTCCACCTCTCCTTTGCCACAGCCTTCCAAGGGTATCCCCCACCTCTTGAGAAGTGGGTTCTAAGAACAGGCATTTTGATGCAAGTCAGATTCAAGTTTCCTCCACTCTTTCAATGTTCCCGAGTGGCTCAGTTTCAGGAGTCCCAGGCAGGGCTCCTCTCTGCCTGCACACCTCCACCCTGGGACTGCAGGCAGCTGCCTGACCCCCAAGTCGTCACACACACTGTGCCACGGCACAGCAGGTGACGAGGAGCCACAGGACTTCTGCCCGGGTAACGGCCGCCCCCAGCTCAAAGCACGGCTCCCAGCAAACCTTTGTTGCACCAGGCGAAAGGCTCTTTCTTCTCCTCCAGTGACTCACCCTGCCCGCCACAGCCAGAGACAAAGCTGCCCCTTTCCCTGTGCTGGGAGAGGTATTCAAGGCAGGAGAAGCCTTCCCAGGGCCCTCTGCAAAGAGCCTTTGGTGCCCGCTCCAGAAGGGCCCTGGGTTTGAAGGGATGCTGGAAGGCCTCGGAGGCCGTGTGAATGCCCACATTCATTCCGTGCTCACTGAGCCATTCAGCTCTGCCACTGCTCCCTCAAAGAGCAACAGAAATGAGAGCAAAGTCCAAACGCTTTTCTCTTTCCACTTTTTCCCCCCTCCCTTGTCTCTGAGCACCTCTTTGTAGGGGCTCCTCTCCCTCCCGCTTGAGATCCCTGCTACGGCAGGGGGCACAAAGCGGGGACGCAGCCAAAGTGGCCTCACCAACACAGGGCTTGGCTTCTCTGCTCTCACTCCCTGCAGAAATGGGGTGAATTTCTTCATTTTCCCTTGTTGTCTGCTGCCTTCTCCCTGGCGCTCACAGCCTGGGTTAGCAGGGGAGCACACCAGCAAGAACAGATCTCACCCTGCCCCAGGGGGAACACACCACTGACAGAGAGGGGAAATCCCAGCCCAGGTCTGTGAAGGATCCCCTTCTCCCACCCCACGTGCCTGCACAATGCTGCTGGCAGCCGGGATGTCCTCGGGGACAGAGACTTCATAGCTGCTCTGAAGGAAGATGGGCCGGTTGTCGTTGACATCCAGGACAGTCACGTACACGGTGGCGGTCCCAGTGCGGCGATTCCCGGTGGGGCCGTTGTCTGTATGGGAGAGAAAGGTGAGGGAGAGAGGTTTGGTCTCCTCTGCCTCCTCCTTGCACGGGTGGTGCTTAGCCCTCAGCTGCCAAAATAACAGAAACTAAATCCTTATAGATCTAAACTAAAATCTTTCGCCTTTTCTGCAGCTTCCAAACCACACCCTGAACCACAGGTTTGGGTGGTTTTTCCCCTTCCTATCCTGAAAGAAAAAGCCAAATCATCCCTAAGCTCTGCCACGGAGCACAGGGAGGCTGGAAATGCAATTGGTCATCAGAGAGCATTTACAATTCCAGGGACTGCTGGAGGCCACGGATCTGGGAGATGAAGACAGGCAGGGGTCTGATTTTCCAGTAGCCACAGCTCAGCTGCCAGACAAGGAGCACCAGGATGGGCTGATGTCCTGTAGACAAGGACATGGCAGCGTGGCTCTGGGATTTGCCAGGAAGGATGAGGCACCGGGAAGCTTTGGTTGGGCTTGGTTTTTCCAACATGCCTGATGGCAGCAAGTGCTAAACCCACCCAGCTGGAGCCTGGGAAAACACAGGCAGCCTGATAACCACCAGAGCAGCAGAACAGACCCTTTACCCCTTGTGACCCAGCCCTGTGTGCCCATCCTGTGGGGCATCCCTGCTGCAGCCCCCGTGTCGCCTGCAATGCTGTGTCCCCAAGGATTTCTGACTGGCCACTGATTTCTCCTTTCAAAAGGGCCATCCAAGTGGTCTGTAAACAGGCACATCATTATCAGGCTCTGGGGATGACAGCCAAGCTCTGCACGTGCCAGGTGGCTCAGGGTTAATCAGCAACCACAGAGCCAAGGGCTGGCATGGATTAGGGGAAAGATGCTGTGGATCTGGAATTTTTGCGTGGAGGGCTGCCCTGCACAGTATGGAGCCTCTCAGGAACGGGGGGCCTTGCCTTCCTTGGGAAAAAGGAGAGCCCTGGGTCTGGGCAAACCTGAGAGGTGAATGTCTGCAAAAGTCCTGGCAGAACCAGGACGTACTAATTCGTGTGGGTTGTGAAATGTTAACCCCAAGCACAGGTTGTGGTTTCTAAGAGCGCCCCAGAGGTTGCTGCCTCTCTGACATGCCTGTGTGCAGCCTGACACGTGCACAGGCAGCCCATGGGGCTGTGTGATCCCATGGGATCAGTGAGAAACCCTTACCAATGGCCTCCAGGATCAGTGTGTACGATGCCACGGTCTCCCTGTCCAGGCTCACGACTGTCCTGACCACCCCGTCCCTGAAGCCGACGCTGAACTTCCCATCCTGGTTCCCACCTGCAGCAAAGGACAAGGACCATAGAATCACAGAATCTGGAATGGTTTGGGTTGGAAGGGACCTTAAAGATCATCTTTTTCTACCACGATGCCATGGGCAGGAACACCTTCCACTATCCCAGGTTGCTCAGAGCCCCATTCCACCCAGCCTTCGACACTTCCAGGGATGGGGCGGCCACAACTTCCCTGGACAGCCTGTTGCAGTGCCTGACCACTCCTCCAGTGAAGAAAATTTTCTCTAATATCTAATCTGAACCTTCCCTGGAACAACTTGAGACCATTTCCTTGGCTTCTGCAGCTTGGACAAGGGGTCAGCCCAGCTGTGGAAGGATGCTCTCGTACCTTGCCCCAGGCAGAGCTGTTCTGCAGCAGGAGTGGGTAAAGCACCTTCTCTCTGCCTCATCAAACTCTGTGCCAGCCCCACAGCACAGGAATAGACCCGATGGCCACAGGAGAACCTGAACCATGTAAGAGCCAGATCATTTCCTGAATGCTTTGTAAGCAAACTGGGGGAACTTCACAGGTGAACTGCGGTACCTGTGTGACACCACACCCCATTTCACTTGCGGTGAGGCCGGAGGGGCCATGACATGAAATGCCAGCCTGCTATTGTGGGAAAAATGACTCTGCAGTGACACTTCTGTTTTAACCCTCTTCCTGAGGGCTCAGTGCAGTTTGCAAGTCAAAGTGTGGTCAGGGGGTTCCCCAGGCTCCTGCTGCAGGTGCTGCCGCTGTGGCTGGAGCTGGGCACTGCCAGGCATCCCTGTCCCCTGTCCCCCTGCCACCTAACCCCACCTGCACACAGGGGCTACGAAACACCCCAGAGTTCCATTTATGGCTTACAGGCATAACCCCACGTGGATGCCACCCCAGCCCTTGCTCCCCAGCCATGTCCTGCCCATATTCTCCTGCTCTCCCTGGCTGCACTCAGGGATGCCGGGGGTCAGTGGTTGCCCCCGGGCAGGGCACGGCAGGGTGGTCAGCACGGCAAGGGAGCAAGGCAGGGCTGTTCAGCAGAGGGCGATGCCGGACAAGGTTTGGAGGGGCTGGGAAAGGCAGCCCTGAAGTGCAGGATGCCCTGGCCAAGGCAGCCCAAGCTTCTGCTCGGCGTGGGGTTGGTACCTGTGATGAAGTAGCTGAGCTCAGCGTTCAGCCCCACGTCGGCGTCCGTGCAGTTGAGCCGGACCACTTTGAAATCCCGGGCCACGTCCTCGGGCAGGGACACGTTGTAAATGGCCGGGAAGAAGGTGGGGTTCTCGTCGTTCACATCCAGAACTGAAAAACGGGGGCAGAGCTGAGTGTCCCCCCAGGGCTGCCCCTCCTGCAGGTCCCCTCCTGATGTCTGCTGGGCTCCCAGAGTCCCTACATGTTGCTCTCAGGGAATCTCTGCCTGACTCCCCTTGCCATTTGTGCAGAGCAGCTTTAAGGACTGGTCCCCATGGCTGCAGGCTGTACTTAATTGCCTCTGATAAACAGAGATCGCCCTCCTCACAGCCAAAAAAAAATTACATCATTGTAACTCAATTTACCATTTGCACTAAACCCATTTCCATTCCATTTGAAGGAAAATCCGCAGCTTAAATAAAAGCTCAGTATTTCCTGGTGAATGGCAGAGCGCTCTGGCGGTACAGGACCAGGAACTGCTTTTCCAAACTCAGGCCTGAGGACAATCTGGGGTCAGTTTATTTCCAGATGACGCATAAAGCCAGTAAATAGCTATGCCTAAAATTAAAGACAGGCCACTCCGTAAGGGTCCAGCTCTGAACTGGGATTGCGTGGGCTGTCCAGGCACGCAGCTAATGGGAATCACATGCTGAAGCAAAAGAGGGACTGAAAGGAAAAGCAACACTGGGGATGAGGGAACAGAGAAAAAACAACTGAGAATTTGGGGGTCCTGCCAGAAACTCCATGTTTTTCCCCACCTCTGCAAGGGGCGGCCCTCCCTGTGTCCACAGAATCAGACAAGGTCCTGCTCTCAGATCACATATCCATCCTGTTCCTTTGTGTGTCTGCCATGCAAACTGCACTTCCTCCAGCCAGGCTCCCTTGTCACTGATGTTTTGGGACCAGAGGGGGGCTGCGTGCCTGGGCACGGCTCAGAGGGGTCTCGGTGCCCACCTTTGACAGTCAGGGTGCTGGTGGAGCTCTTGGAGGGCACACCGGCATCGCTGGCCACCACCCGCAGGTAGTACTGGGCGATCCTCTCCCTGTCCAGCACGGCAGTGGAGGTGACGAGCCCGCTGGTGCTGTTGATGAGGAAATCCATGCGGGGCATCCCCACCTGCATGCGGTACGTCACCTGCCCATTTGGCCCCTCATCCAGGTCGATGGCCACCACCTGGAGGGGACAGCACGGGGCAGCCTCGTCATCTCCAGTGAAATCAGTGAAACCCACGGGACAGAAACCCCGAGTGTCCCTTTGCCCCCAGGGATGCTGGGATGAAACACAAGGGGCCTCAGAGCATCCCCCCCTGCCATGAGCAACAACCCTTCTGCATCCCGCAGCTGTACTGCCAGGGGAGGGACACGATGCAGAAGGGGACGGAGAAGATGGACAGGATGCACTGCCAGCCTGCTCTGCAGAAGCTCTGGGCAGTGCCAGCAGCAGCTCCCAGCAGTGGGACACACTCACCTGGAAGACAGAGGAGCCTGCAGAAAGGCCCTCGGCGATCTCAGCAACAAAGGGCAGGTTTTGGAAAGTGGGGTCGTTGTCATTCAGGTCCAGCAGGTTGACAAAAACTGTGGCACTGCTGGTAGCCCTCAGGGGTGGCCTCCCACCTGCAGAGGCCAGGAGTGGCATCTCAAGGTTAACACTCGAGCTGGTGCCACTCTTTTCCCCTAATAAGGAGCCCTCATTCCCTGTGCAGACAGTAGTGTAGGACAGGGTGATGGCCCTGGTTTGTCATGGATGGAAACACAGACAGAATCCTGGAATGGTTTGGTTTGAAAACGACCTTAAAGATCAGCCAGTTCCAACCTGCTGCCAATCCTGTCCAACCTGGCCTCAAACACTCCCAGGGACAGGGTAGCCACAGCCCCTCTGGGCAACCTGTTCCATCACCCTCTGGGTAAACAACTTCCTCCCAACATTTCATCTAAATCTCTCCTCCTTTAGTTTAAAACCATTCCTCTTTGTTCTATCACTAACTGAAAACAGAAAATCATCTTCATCTCTCTTTTTTCCTAAAAAAAAGTTTCCCTAATGTACCATTTTCACCTCTCTTTTCCCCCTGCCCATTCCACTGACTTTCTGGGATGCCGATGGAGCCAGGCTGAGGGCAGGGAGAGTTCCTGCCTCCCGGGCTCATTGTCAGGGCCTGGGACTGACACGTCCCACTGACTGCATTCATATTTTGAGGGTCTCTGGTTTGTTTTAGGAGGAGGTTCTAATCTGCTTTCCTTTTCAACCTCAAAAATACCTTTGTCACTTATACTCAAAACAGGGCGGGGGGGGGAAGAGACTTTTTCTGAAGGCAAAATCAGGCTGGGAAAGGTTCAGCTCAGCACAAGAAAACAACCCCTGAGGGGGAGCAGGAGTGTGGGGTGGGAGCGGGGCTCACAGTCGGTGACGGACACCACGATCCTGCGCATGAGCTGCGCCTCCTGCGCGTTGGGGTTCTCCCGGTCCAGCTGCACCCCCGAGGTGCGGATCTTGCCCGTGGTGCTGTTGAGGCTGTAGAACTTGTTGGGAGGGCGGATGCTGTACACCACCGTGCCGTTCTCCCCCAGGTCCGGGTCCACGGCCACCACCTGACGGGGAGGAAGAGCCCAGAATTAAAGCAGAGTGCTGGGAAGGAACTCCCACGGAGATTTTGCTGCTGCCTAACAAGACTGAGCTCATGAGAGGCTTCCCTGCACCAGCAAGAAGTTCTGCCTGCATCCAGCTCTGTATTTCCATTATATTTGCAGGGAATTTGCCCCCTAGAATCCTGTACTGTTGGTGTTAAGTCTCCCCAAAAGCTGCCTGTGAGCCCAGGAGGTAATGGCATGACAAGAGAGACACGAGAGTGCAGCAATCAAACTGGTTTTCCTCCTTTTAAATAAAACCAGCTGAAAAACAAGGACCCTTCAGAAAATTAAAATAAATGGGATAAAGGGGCACTCTGAGGAACTTGCGCTGCCGCATCCAGAATGCTGGAAATAATTCCTCGGTGGAGTTCCCCTCCACGCCAGATATTTCGTGCTTTATTGCTCTCCCTGTGACGTTTTTAATTACAGGGGACATTTACATTAAAAAACCCCCCAATTTCATCGCACTCATAACTTCCCCGGCTCCCACTGCTTGTCCCACAGCTGAATTTACATCGAATCGGTGACAAAATAATTATTTTCCCAGCAACTAATTGGGATGTCAAAGGCAAGATGACTTCAAGCTGGCACCGAGCAGCGGGGCTGGTGCTGCACGGAGGAGAGAAAACCACTGTGCTCTGGCTCAGGCAGCACTGCCATACCTTTCTCCCCTCAAAAAAACCCCTTTTTTTAGCCTTCCTCCTTATATGATTTTGTGGATTCTCTTCATTTTCCCCTCATTTATTTTCCCTTTTGTTCCCATCGTTTTTCTCTTGGCATGATGGAGTTCTAGAAGCCTTCCCCCCCCTTCTCTTTTATTTCACCAGAGGGACTTGAAAGGCTGTAAATCAAAGTCTTTCAGAGAGGTCCTTGAAGGAGGTCGCAGGCAAGGCTAAGAAAAGGAGAATTCGGCCAAAAATCCACACAATTTAGAGAGGAAAAATAATATCCCAGCAGGGAGAAGAATGGCAGCGGATGGGCAGCAGGTGTAGCAGGCTCAGGACTAACCCTTCAAATGGAATTCTGCAAGATGGTGCTGGATTGGAGGTGACACAGGCATGGAGGTGACACCAGTAAGAAGGTGCCACCCATCTGGGGGTGACTCCCTGCTCCAGTCAAGCAGGGACCACCTGACCAGGCTTTTTGTACCACCACCACCTTCCCTCACACGCACCGTGGTGACATCCGAGTGGGGGGGGGTCATTTCCACCAGGTTGATGAAGTAGGGCTCGTCCTTCCAGGTGGGGTAGTTGTCATTGATGTCCAGCAGTGTGATGTTCACCTGTGAGAGGGCGAGGAAGCAGTGCTGGATCAGGAGGTACAGCTTCCTGGGTTGTCCCCTGGATGTGCCCAAGACGCGTTCCAAGCCTTGGCACAGCCAGCCCAGGGCAGTGCTGGAATCACCACCCCTTGGATATGCTTGTCCCCACTTGGGGACACAGGTTGGTGCTGGACTTGATCACCTTAGAGGCCTTTTCCAACCTAAACTCTTCCATGATTCTGGGATTCTGTGTTCACCCTCTGGAGGGAAAATCCGCATAAAAATCCCACCCTGCATCTTCACAGCCAAGGCTCCTCAGCACATCTGAGCTGGGCTTGGCTCACATGTTCAGAACAACTGCAGGGCACACGGTGTGCTTTCCTGCAGCTACTTCACTGGGAAAGGGATGCAAATCAGCAGCAGGAGAGGATGTAGTGGGAATGTGGCAGGAAAGGAAAGAAATAACTGAGTGACTGGTAAAATTAAAAAAAACTCAATCAAATAGAATAAATGAGAAATCAGGAGAGGGTACAGTGCAAGACGAGCCCTGAGAAGGGAGCTTCTCCCGGGAACTCCTCTGCTCCCAGATCTGTGTCCTGCTGTCACACCAGGCTGAGCTGCTGGTGCCACCCCGTGGAAGGAGAGTCTGGACATCCCCACCTCCAGGGACAGGCTGAGGCACCACAGCCCTCCCTGGGGAAGGCTGCTGAGCCACCTCTACCCTGAGCACCCCAGGTGCTTGTCCACCACCCAGGGACCCTCCAAAGCACCTTTACTCCCCATCAAAAGTTATTCTTTTCAGCTCCAGGTCTATATCCTTGCTAATGGCAGCAGGAAAACTTACTCAGCTGCCCTCATCTCACAGGCTTAATATTCTTTAGCTTTAGGAATCAGGAAGTATTTTTTTCCCTCCTTGTTTTGCCTTTCAACAAAGTTATTTATGAGAACATAATCTCCTCCAGAGTCCCAAAGGACAACTCAGCATTCCACAGGCCATGCTGGTGCCATAACACATCTCTGGGAGGCTCCATTGGGAGCTTCTAGTTTACTACCACAGCCCTCCTGATGGCCCTCGGCAGGAGGGACGATTATTTTGGGGATATTCCTCAGCATCACCACAAATATTTCTGCACTGCCCTGTGCTGCGTGGGGCACCTCAGGAAACAGAGCATCTCCTGAGCATCTCAGGAAACAGAGCATCCCAGGGGAATGAAATGTCTGAGGAAATGTGGTGCCATGAGCAGTGAGAGAGAGAGAAGCATGGAATCATTAAGGTTGGAAAAGGCATTTAAAATCATGAAGTCCAACTGAGGATCCTTGGCTTTTGACCTGTTATTTCCGAAGGGTTTTACAAATGCTTTGCCAATAATGGGGCTCCCTGACACCTGCAAAGGGTAAGGCAAAGCCAGGAGGCCTCAACCTGCAGCTCCAGCAGAACCTTCCAAGGAGCCCAGGCACCCCAGACCGGCTGGAAACCCTTGATCCAGGCAGCATGTGAATAGACTGTGCTTGCTCTCACCAGGAGTAACTAAGTGTGTCCCCAGGGAGCTCTGGAAGGCCAAGTGGCTCCTGCAGGGTTTTCCAGGAAAGCGAGCTGGTGTTAAAGTCTGCACAGCCCAGGCAATCACTCTGTGAGCAGCAGTGGGGGCGAGCCCAGAGGGCAGAACCCACTGTGTGCCCCTCACCCTTCCTCACAGCCCAAATGAAACGCCACAGACCCACTGTGTGCCCCTCACCCTTTCACACAGCTAAAAAGAAACGCCACAGCCCTCCCCAGTCCCAGCCCCACGTGGGCACCAGTGGCTCAAGGAGATGGGAATCCCTCCCTCCCACACTCACCATAGCAATGCCCGTCTTCTGATGATGGCCCACGCCTCCATCCACTGCCCGGACGATGAGGATGTACTCGGATTTGGCCTCCCGGTCCAGCAGAGATGTCGTCGTGATTTCTCCTGCAGCCACAGGAGGAGACAGGACAAAAAAAAAAAGGAACACTCAAAACCAGGTCCAAGATGCTCTACAAATGGGCCCTTTCTTCTGCTCCAAATCGATGGACCCTGGCAGCTCCTTGGCTAACAGGAGCCTTCACAGCCAAGGTTTTCCTTGGGTGTCACTCCTGCCTGGGGCTGAGTTTCCATGGGTGCCTCTGCTGAGGCTCTCACAGTGACTGAGCAAGTGCTGGTGTCTGAACCCCTTAAACTGTGGGTCTCCTAAGCAGGCTGACTGGAGGAGGGGAGGGCAGGGCGAGGGAAGGAGTGAGGGTCAGTGAGGAGATGGGAAAGGAGGAGAGCATGTCCAGAGTCTCACCTGAGCGAGCATTGATCCGAAAATGCGAGGAGCCTTCCAGGGAGTAGATGATCGACTCCTGCCCATACTCCCTGGAGCGGTCCATGTCCGTGGCATTGAGAAACAGCACTGTGGCTCCTTGGGGGAGGCAGAAATGAGGGCTGGGATGGGTCAGAGGTGCCCTGATCCCCCCCACTGCTCCTGCAGATCATCCAGCCAAAGGAACCCCTGTCCTCCAAGAAGAGTGAGGCCAAATCCCACAGCTAGGAAACTTTACCCCCATACCTGCCATAATGTCCTCCATGACGGTTATCACATAGGAGGGTTTGCTGAATGTGGGGGGGTTGTCGTTTTCATCCTGAAGCAAAGAGAAGGTTGAGAGGCTGCTTGGGAAGAAGGCAAAATGGTCAAGCAGCTGCAAAAGCCTGGCACAGGGATGCTCCTGGACGACTGCATGTCAGGCTGTGACCAGCTCACAGTGCCAGGGTGTGAGGCACTGGGGGTCTGAGCACATGATTTCACTGTGAACAGAGCTGAGGCTGAGGGAAGGTGATTGTCAGTGACTCTGCTGAGCCCTGCAGTGGCCATGGTACCACTGCCTCCTCACCCAGCACACCGGGCACAGCGCTGAGGAACCACTAGCACTGGCAGACGAGCATCCTCCACGCTGCTCCCACCTTCACCACAAGCCATCGGAAGCCTCAGGCACCACATGGAGCACAGCAGCACCGTGGCACACCAGCTCCTCCCTCTCCCACCAGCACACAGGTGGTCCAGGTCACCCTGGCCACAAGGCCACGAGACAAACTGGACCAGCCAGGAGAACTGCTCAGCTTTGGCTGCCTTTCTTCCAGAGGAGGAATGCTGGGGGTGTTTGCAGAGAGGGCAGCCACAGCATTTTTGGGAGGGAAGCTGGTTTGTATCCCAGAGTGCTCCCTCTGAGCCTGTCTCTGCCAGCAACTACAGCCATCCTGGAGAAACCAGGCAGGATTAATTGCTTGAAACATCCCTCAAAACAGATTTTGGACTGGTTTAAAGCTCCCCCCAGGGCGCCTTAAATGCTGTTTAAACATTGCTAATAATCTGCCTTAAATGAACCACCTTCGTGGGGAAGGACGGAGCTGCCAGGACATTAAAACCCCATTATGGACCTCACCATTTCCCTGGGGCTGCTCTGGAGACATTTTCTACCTGGACACCACTGATCGACCTGCAGGCTCAGCTGCCACCGAACTTGGTATCTGAAGCAATTTCACATGCCAACGATGCCCATCGTACTGCAATTAAATTGCCATCCCCTGCTTTCGTTTCTGGAGGCAGGTGGTCTTTAATCAGTCTTTGCATCACTCAGCTCACACTGCACCTCCTCGGAGGGCAATGAGGAAATTGCCGGCTGCCCAGGCGCTGTCCTCATCATCCCTCCTCCTCCTCCAAGCAGAGTCGGGCAGGGGTCACCCAGGGCATATCCAGGAGGTCTGGGCAGGTTAAAAGCAAAGGGGGTGGAGAAGCTGAGCATGCACCCACGTGCCACCTGCAGCAGGACCCGGATGAGCTGTGCCATGGTCCAGGCTGGGTGGACACAAGCCAGAGCAGGCACCGTGTCGTGTCATTAATGTTCCTGAGACCATCAGGCCATGCTCAGCAATGCCACAGCCCGGCAAAGCTGCTCCCAGGGAGGCAGGGCTTGCTTCTGGCTGGCTCTCCATCTGGCTGGAGCTGGCGGGCACCTGCCTTCTACTTGAGAAGGACATTTCCCACATCAGCAACATGAACTCCAAAGCTCCCGGCAGGCACCTGCAGCGATGCCACACAGAACCCAGCACTATTCCACTCCCACGGAAGAGGTCATCCACCTCATCAGCTAAAAACCAGCTTCCTATGTTCTCCTGACCCTCAGCCTTTCTCCCTCAGACATCTGTCTGTGGTATCACAGAGTCACAGAATGGTTGGGGTTGGAAGGAACCTTAAACACCATCCAGTTCCACCCCCTGCCATGGGCAGGGACACCTTCCACTATCCCAGACTGCTCCAACCTGGCCTTGAATATCTCCAGGGATGGGGCAGCCACAGCTTCTCTGTGCCAGGGTCTCCCCACCTTCAGAGGGAAGAAGTTTTTCCTAACATCTGATCTAAACCTCGCCTCTCTTCCAGTTTGGATCCAATCCCCCTTCTCCTATCCCAACCTGCTGTCCCCAAGGATGCTGAGAGTCACAGGTGCTCACACGAAGCACACAACCCTTTCCTCCAGACACAGGCAGGCCGCGAGGCGCTGGCTCATCGCTCCGAACGGGTGTTAGTGGCAGGGAGTGAGGCAGAACCTTATTAGCAGTGATATTTCCCGGGATCCTGGCGGGCGCGCACTATTAGTTCTGACTCGGCGACTCCCTCTACAAAAGCGTATTGTCCCCTAATGGGAAATCTACAAGGCGAGTTTGACTTCTTTATTAAAAACCAACAACCAAAGGATGAAAAAAAATTACCTTCCCGCACACTCGCTCTCGCTCTGCCTTTTCACGGCGCTTGTTCCTCAAGTGCCATTTCGAAATGCTTCCCCCTCATTTTCTTCCTATCTTTTGGCTTTTTCTCTTTTTTTCCTTTTCTTTTTTCCAGTTGAGAGAAATTCCCTTTGGTTGAGAGTGGGAAGAGTGACGGCTATTTAAACCCCGCCAGCATACAGGCTCAGCCCGGGGAGATGACCCACTGAAGTGTGGTCTTTAAAAAGAGGTGTTTATGCTGCCTAAAGCACAGTGCGGGAAGGATATCTTTAACCACCACTAACCTCCCTGACACTGCCTTGTTCCCTCTCTCCCAAGCATGCTGAGGCAGTTGGAGAGACATGCTCATGGGACTTCATTCCCATCCTATGGCATCGTGGGCTTTATCTCCTTCACCCTTCCAGAGTGACGCTGCCGCCAGCCTGGCACAGATTCCATCACTGCGAGACTGACGGTATCACCCAAACTGTCTCCATCACCGATACCTCCCTCCAGACATCCTGGAACAACAATGCGCCTCAAAGTGACACTCCAATCTAATCTTCCCAAGGAATGCTGTGATGCCTTGCCTCTCCCAGCAGCAACCCCTCCTCCAGAGGGTAGATTTTCATCCTGTCCTTGGCTCTGCTCCTCACCCCCTGGTTAGCTGGGGGTGTTAATTCCAGTAACAGGAGGGAGGGGGTGTGTGGGATCAGGACAGCCCCTCTGTCCATGGGGACACCCCTCGGAGACACTCTCAGTCACCTGTTGTCACTCAGACCTTCCCAGATGTCAGGGACAGTGTTTCTTTAACCGATGCGTATGACATGGATGTACCTGAGATACCTGACACATGTATGGAACACATGTAACTGCAACCCACGCACACGCATCCATGACATGGGCTGTTGATGAATTAATAATAAATAAATAAACACAGAGCAATTGCAGGGCAAGCACGAGAAGAATGCTGGGTGCTGTACTTACAAAGACCTCGATGGTGACGGGGACAGTGCTGTTGAGAGGCGGATTTCCAGCATCCCTGGCCATCACAGTCAGGTAGAGGACCCCGTTGGCCACCTGCTCATAGTCGAGGGGGTGGTTCACGCTGATCACTGGAGGGATGCAAAGCGGGCTGGTCAGGGGGGGTGGGCTCCCCACACCACCTCCCTGGGGCCAACAGTGGCTGTTGGAGGGAGCAGTGTCCCAAAGCCAGGAGTGCTGGGCATCACTGAGCTCTTTCACTGCCATAACCCAGAGTGAGCTGTGCACCCACGGAAACACGGCTCTGCAGCAGCTCTGAAGGACCATGCTGCGGCGAGGTCAGGACAAGCAGAGGAGCTGCTGGAGTAGCCCCCTGAAGGCTGCTGACATGACAGCTGGTGGGGCTGTGAGTGCTGCTGCTCCTCACTGAGGTGCCAGACCAGCGCTTACCTCCGTACCCTTCCGACACCGTGATGTCGAAGTAGTCCCGGAAGGCAGACGCCTGCACGATGCTGTAGGTGATCTGGTTGTTGGGAGGGGAGTCCTCATCGGATGCCTGGGGTGTGAGCAGAGGCACTATGTGAGCGCAGGAGCTGGGCCAGGGACACACCACAGAAGAGAGCCTAGGGGATGGGAGGTGCAGGCTGGGCCAAAGGAGAGTGGAAGAGTGCTGGAGGAAGATGTGCTCATCAGGGGCCCCGAGGGGGTCTGTAAACCAGCCTCCTTTCTCTTGCTTCTCTAATCCCAGCTGCTGAGACATGCTTTGGAAAATGTTTGTTAGACCCATCACAGCCACTCATCATTTTAAACTGACAGAGGAGGTTTAGACAAGGTATCAGGAAGGAATTCTTCCCTGTGAGGGTGGGGAGGCCCTGGCACAGGTTGCCCAGAGATGCTGTGGCTGCCCCATCCTGGGAGATGTTCCAAGCCAGACTGGACGGGGCTTGGAGCAACCTGGGAGAGTGGAAGCAGCAGTAGGTTGGAATGAGATGATCTTTAAGGGTCCCTTCCAACCCAAACCGTTTTATGATTCTAACCCACTCCTGCCTTCCCACTGTGTGTCCCAAATGGAGGAACCACTGCAGTCTCTCACCCGGAGCCGGACCACCTGGGTGACGGAGGGCTCGTTCTCCCGCAGGGCCCCCAGGTATGCCTCCTTCTGGAAGGTGGGGACATTGTCATTGACATCGAGGACATTGATCCTGACGCGCCCTGTCGTCTCCTCCCCGCCGCCATCGCGGGCGATGACGGTCAGAGTGTAGCGCTGCGTGGTCTCGAAGTCCAGCCGAGCTGTCAGCAGGATTACACCCGTGTCCTTGTCCAGGGAGAAACTGAGGGCACAGGAAAGGAGGGGGGAAAAGCCCCAGTGACCATACACTGAAGATGGAGAGGTGGGGTGGCAGCAGCCTGATGGCTGGCACGGTAGTGGGTGAAGCTCATGATTTTCTCCTGAGGGATATTATGTCCCAAGAACTCCAGATGTCTGAGCACTGAGAAACCCTCAGTGCTGCTCTACAGGCAGAGGAAAAGGCTGCAGAGGCCCCCAGACCCTCTCTGCTGGGCAGCCCACATGCCTCCCTCAACTGCCCACCACACTCGGGTCACAGGTGGTGCTCCAGAGCCAGAAATTCACTGCAAATCTATTTATTGGTAATAGATTTGTGAGTAATACTGGTGCCTGTAGGTCCCCATTATAGCAAACGTGCTGAACGTGAGGCATGTGCTGCAGTTAACTCACCCCTCTGGGGCACAGCCTAGAGGGGGTTTCACAGGGCATCTCACAGGCAGGACACAACCAAGGCCCTTAATTGCCCTGTAGTGTCCTAGCAAGTTGAGAAGAGGATTTTGGAGGATCAAAGTCATGCCAGTAAGTCACACTCACCGATCAGGGTCATCGCTGAAGAAGTAACTGACTTTCCCATAGGTGCCAACATCATTGTCAGTTGCCTGGAAAAAACAAAAGTTAATTAACAAATGAAGGCATTTATGGAAATGTTGCATCACGTACACCAGTGCAGACCTTGTGTGCTGCAGGGCTGGGGTTGTTTGTGCTCCCCGGGTTATCTTGCTCATCCCTCACTCCCAGCCTCCTTCCACATCCCACAGCACTGCTCCTAAAGCCTTTGGCGGTGGGGAATGTTACACCTATTTACTTTCCCTGACACACTAAGCTGACCTGGGAAGCACATGTGAAATAAAGGTCTTCGTGGATAATTCTTAGAAGCCACCCATGCTATGAAGGCAAAGAGCCAGGACCCCACATCCACAGCTCACATCCTTTCCTGAGCATTCCAGGCTGACAGCACACCTGAGGCTGTGGGGAGTAAAAATAAACACCCATCCCACTTCAAAACTGCCCCCCCTCCCAGCTAAAATACAGACCTGGAAAAGCAAGGAAAGGGATTTCAGCCTTGCTTTCCACGAGGAGAACCCTTCTGGGGGTGCAGCCTGCTGCATTCCCGTGGATGGAGCGATGTGGGCAGCTGCTGGAGCTGGAGCAGGCTGGTCACGGCTAAGCAACCAGCACCTTCTGGGGAAGGTGTGCACAAGTCACTGTGTCAGCTCTGAAGGAGCAGGGCAAGATTTATGTGTGTTTTAAAGTCTTTGCTCTAATGAATGTATAAAATATGCATGAGTGGCGGTAGGAAAATGGAGCAGAAAATTTTATTTTTAGGTGAGGGAAGTGGAATACAAGCCCCGAAATATCCTCTTTCTCCCCCAGTATATTTTCTGAATTGAGTTCTGTCTGGACTACTCAGAGACTAACAGGTCTGTGAAAAAGTAGGGTCAAAGACACATTTTATGTCCAGATACCAGCAAAAGGCTGTATTTTAGGAGTGGCATGGAACAGAGCCCATTCCTGAAACCTTCCTGATTTACTGATGGCCTTGATTACCCTTGGCAGCAGAGGAGGAGCTTGAGCACAGCTTTGCCCCCATGTGCAGCTTTACCTGCCACATCATGGGGTGACAGAGAGGAAAAGGCATGAAAACCAGACAGGTTATTTAATTTTTTCTCCCTGAAAGAGAACTGTGAATTTCTGTTTCTTGACACCAGCTGGTGAATCCAGCCTTCCAGACCTACTGACTGTGCTGATTTTCCTCTCTGCTGCTGAGGTGTGACCCCCTTTCCACGTGCATTGCAATTGTGTTTGGTAAAACAGGACAAACCTGCCCAAATCTGCCTGGAGAGGTGTGGAGAGTGAGCAGTACCCATTCCTGGAGGACAAGTCCCCCTGGGATGCATCTCCCCCCTCCCAGGACACCTATGAAGGTGTTCCATCCCAGGCAGAATTGGGCAACTTTTCCACATGGAAACACCTGGAAAGAAGGCAGGGTCACCTCGCCATCTGCTCACCCCAGCATTCCTCAGCCAATTCCCGCTGGTGTTAATTCTCCATCCTAACAAATGCCACCTGCCTCTTTTTTGGGTGCTCTCTCCTCAGAATCCTTGAGCACCGCAGCATCACCTACAACAAGCCAGCCCTCAACCAACCTCCCAGCCAGGATTTTTCCTATCCATTACTTCTGTGCCCACAACCCCTGTGAATCCCTTGGTCCCATTAATTCCTAAGTGGCTGGTTGGAGAGCAGAGCCCAGAAAAAGAGTTTTCCATGCACCTGGATGGGCTGTTGATGAAATAATGATTTACAGGGGAACTGACAGTGCCACAAAGCACGGGCAAAATGAATTCCCTTCATTTGGCCCCCTACAATTGCACTCGTAAGTGCTTATTGCGGTGACAGACAACACCGGGAAAGTGTAATTTTCTTCAGACGGAAAAAAAAAAAGAAAAAAAAAGATAGGGAAGGAGGAAGGTTAAAAGAAGGTTAGCACGGAGGCGCTCGGAACGGGAGCCCCGGGGAGGGGAGCCAGGAGGGTCGGCTGGACCACAAGCTATGGCGATGCCACAAGTGCCAACGAGGCAAACCAAGGCTCTCCCGAGAAGCCAGAAGGGTGGGCAGCCTGCCCCTGCTCCATCCACCACCTCCCCAGACGGGCTAATTAATGACCCCGGGGGAGGTGTCGCTGCTGAGTGACTTTCCTGGCAGCTCAGCATCGCGGGGATAATGCCGGGCAGCGGGGCAGGTTAGCTGAGCGTGACAGGGAACATGCAAAAAGCCAAACCGTGCACGATCAGCATATTTAATTTGGGACCCACGCTTGTTTCTGCATTACCAAGCTTTTTTTTTAAAAAAAGAGGTGCTCAGATGCTTGAGCCCCTGGGGAAGCGACACGCACTCCCTTTGCAAGGCGATGCCGAGGGCTCCCAGGGAGCACATGCCTGCACAACACCCCAAATCCCAACCGAGCTGTCAGCAATCCCTGGGTACCAGCTGTTTTCCCGCGGCTTTTCCCCATCGCTGACTGGTTTTTCCCCCCCAGCATGCACGCATCCATCCCCACAGCCGGGGGAGGAAAGGCATCTGGCTGGAAGTTTCCTGGGGTTCCACCTGGAGAAGCAATCAAATGGCTTTTATGGCTTCTCCTCTCCTGCCCGGAATATTAAAGCGGGATTTGCCCACTGGAGCCTGCAAGAGGGCAGGACGAAAGCGCAGGTCCACATCTGTACTTTTATGAGCTGTCACCGGCTCAGACCGTTTCTGAAAAATCCCACATTTGTGCAGCTAAACTCTGGGAGAGCAACAAGAAGAGGAACCCTGGGTAACTCAAAGGATTAATTTACTGAGCTGCAGCCCGGCATGGGCACCCAGCATGTGAATCACACAAAAATACCCAAGGCCCAGCTCTCTGTCCATCTTCATCCCCCAAGCACAAATATTTTGGATGTCTCCCGTTCCTCCCATCAAGGGCCATCACATCCATCCTTTCCCACCTCCCGAGCCGGCAGCGCCAGAGACAAAAGAGAGGAGCTGGCGAGTGGTTCTGCTCTCGTGGGCAAATCTGCAGGAAAGGGCATGTCATCCAATTTGTTCGGGAAACAATAGCAATGTTTGACATGTCATCAGGATTGATGGAGCAGAAATTTACATGGGAGAATTCGGTTTTAAACAGCTCCACGGAGCTTTGCCCGGTAATGGTTTCGACATTCATCATCCGCCAGCCCCCACTGAACGACTCCTTAAACTGCCGGAGATTAACTCCACTCACAGCAGCTTCGGGGAGCGCGGCAGGAGGAGTGGGGAAGGCTTGAAGGAGCAAGAAGAGCCTTCTAGGGTGGCTCAGATCCCTACGGAGCCCCTGGGGTGGCACCCCTCCCCCAAAAAACCGTCAGACGGGGATGAGCAGCTGGAAGTTGGTTGAAGGGGTGAGCAACTGGAATGATGACCCGGGCTGCCAAGTCCTGCCTGGCTGAAGATGGCTCTGCTGGCACCAAGGGAGCAAACCCTTCCCACCACTTTTCCCTCGGCTCTCAGCTCTGTTTGCTCTCCTTCAGCCTCTTTGTTTTCCCTCCCCTTCCTCACACGCACCAAGCAGGAAATAAAAATTGATGGGGAGCAAATTGCTTTGGCCAGGAGCTCTCTGCTTAAAAGAGTCGTCGCAGGAAAGCAATTACAGGACGTCAAAAAGCTGTCAGGGTAGCGGAGTGACCGGGCGTGAGCCTCTCGTCCCTGCTGCCCCCCTGGCTTTGAGACCACGGCACTGGCGCTCCAGCAACACGCCTGGGGGGCTTGGGAAAGCAAACAGGAGGAGAATTCCCGTCTGCTTCCTACTTTCCCAGGAAAACGAGGCGGATGCAGTCGCTCCTTGGAGTGTGGAACAAGAATCCCAAGGTAGGCAGCTATAGCCTGGCATCACACTGGTTTTTGGAGGCACCCAAACCTGCAAGTGTGTTACCTAGGCAATCATCCAAACACCCCTTCCCAAATGCAACCTTCCAAGCGTATTCTTCGACTCTGTGAACCTTCAGGTGCCAGGGGAATAACAGCTGGTATCCACCAGGACTGGGATTTGAGCTGCGATTTCGGGGAGAGAAACGCGAAGGGCCAGGAGTTTCTGTGAGACACAATCGCTGGGCCAGAAAACCGACGGAAAACCTACTTAAAGTTATTATGGAATGACTTTAGTCGGAAAACAGCCCTTGTCGGCATTGCCTGTCCCAGCCGTGCTCTTTCCCAGGCTTTTAAAGAGAGGCTGCCTGGCAGGAGGAGGCAATCAGGCTGGAGCAGAGCTGGTGGCTAGCGGAGGGATTAGCTGGGAAAGAGGGAGGTGGGAGCGGGAAATCAAGGCAATGCCGGGGTACTGCTCTGCCACCACTTCCCCGGCAGCTCAAACTACCCACCGAGCCAGGGAGCTCAATTGGTGCTAATGACCCCGAGGGCTGCGCTCAACCTGGCTGGGGGGGATGGAAAATAGTCAATCAACCCCCCTGGGAATGGCAGACCTATTCCCCACCTCTTCTGCCAGCCGCCAGGGAAAACAAGAGGCTCCTTGATTGTGTTTTATAACAGCATTCCCTGCAACATCAGCTCCACACAGGCGAGGTTAACACTTTCCTGGGCAGCCGTGATTTACTGCAGGGTTTAAAACATGAGGGGACAGAAGACGGCCCAAAAGCGAAACAGGCTTCTCCACTGTAGGTTTTTACTGGTGACACCAAGACTACTCAGATGCCCACCTGGGTGGGTTTTACTGAAGCTCTGCACTCGAGCTGGGCTCAAGTCCCCCACTAATGAACCGTATTGATTTCATATTCTCCTGTTGTCCACCTAAATGGCAAGCGGCACATCTGAGCGATTAAATAACCACACAACTGCCTGGCCTGACATCTCAATCACTTTGCTGTTGGGCCTCTAATGAATTTTACAGCCCAGCAAAATGGAAGAAATTAAGGTCAAAGTCCAGCGCAGGAAATATAAATCCTCAGTGATCTCTAAAGTACTCACAAGAGCTCAGGGAAGTCAGTCACAACATCCACCAACTGCAACTCCATCTCACCCAGGAGAGGGGCATCTCCTGAGGCCCAGCAGAGAGAGGGAGAACAAAAATAAAGAAGGGGAGAAGAACCAAGCAGGTCCTTGCCTGAAGATAGTCATGAACATGTTGAATGCCACTGTGGTAAAGGGGATAACAAAGCTCAACTGTTGTCCAGCAGGAACGAAGATAGTTCTCCCCGGAGCTGGATGCAGCCCATGGCTGCTCTGAGTGTGAGGCAAACCCATCTGGAGAGTGGGATTTTACATCTCAGCAAGGAGCAGCAAGCCCCAGGCACATCCCAGCCAGCCAGACACCATCCTGGAGAGAGCAATAGGGATGCACCTTGCTCAGACCTAGGAAAACTGTGGTCCAGAAGCCATAGGCTGCAGCTGTACAAGGACAACATCCTTGCCTCCCAGGGGCTGGAAACTACACCCGAGTCTCAGCCAGTTAGCAAGCAGCCACTTCTCAGAAAGCACCACCCAGGGGAAAATTCTCCCTTTAGCTCCCAGACACCTCCCAGATCACCAGGTAAAGCCAGCAGCAAAGGAAAACCACCCGACTCCATCTCCTACTGGGAAGCATGGGGGGAATCCTGCTGCCTGGCTTCATTTGCGCAGGAGATCTGCACCGGATCCCTGATTTCCCTTCCTATCTCATGGGCTGAATTGGTCTTTTTTCTTTTTGGCTAGAGGAGTGGAGGACAGAGGGGACAGGCTGTGATTTTGTGTTGTTTTCCCACCTCTGTGCTTCCACTGTGCATTTCTCCTGACAGCTCCATCAGGACAGGCAGCGGCTGCACAAGCTGCAGCGAGCGTCTCTCTCTCCCCTCAGCGCCTGGGCTGTCATGATTCCTATTCCACCCCATTTCGGTCTTACGGATTGATATTTAGATTAAAGAGATAAACACAGCCAAAGAGCACTGGGCCCTGACAGAAAGACGAGGACTTCAGATCCGTCAATCACGCTGCTACCTGGTAACTCACTCCTCCCCTTCCCTTTATTTACAGAGCGGGACTGATAAGAATATTTAAAGGGAACAAGGAGTGCGAGCATCTTTTTATACTTGTAAAAACCCCAGAAGCACGCAGGAAGAAGACAAGCCATTCATGTTTAACTTTCCAGGCAATTTGGACTTGTCTGCTTTGATTATTTAACTCTTTACTGTTTCGTGTGTTTGCAGTTTCCCTCTCCTCTTGCAGATAAAGGATTCAATTTTCTTTTAAGCGGCAGGGAAATTGGAAGAGATTTTGTTCTGTTTAAGCACAGCTGGAGATGGAGCACTCGTGTGTGTGTGGGGGGGGGAATGAGAACAACAAGATCAATTAAGATGCTGACTGGGAGGGAGAGCTGTGTGGGCCAGGAAAGGGGAGAAGGGTTGGAAGCAGGGACAAAATCCAGACTTCAAGGACATCAGAAATGTCCAACCCCAGAGTCCTTCAGCCTCCATGAGCTGCTGTTGAGCCATGGTTTTCATGTTCCCACCAGTGTCCTCTGAATGCCCTCCTGCCTTCCCAAACATCCTGTCCCCATGCCTGAGCCTCTGTAACTCACAGCCTGCCCTGGACCTTTGGCTGGCACTCCCCAGCCACCATATCACCATCATTCCCCATCTGCAGCAAGGCCTTTCCGAGACACTTCCCATTCACTTAAGGCAGCAGGAAAGGATAGAGGCTAACCTGGGAGTCCCTCCAATATCTGGCCATCCTGTACTTCCTTAACCCGTGTGAGAAGGCAGAGGAGGTGCAAGTTACTCCTAAGATCGGTGGGGTAGGGGACTTTGTGCAGAGCAGGACAAACTCAACTCCCCGAGCAAAACTTAGAGGGTCAGTTGACTGGAAAAAGGTTGAGAAGCCCTGTGGTAACCTCACGGCAGCATGAGGGAAAGCTGTCCTGCAGACCCTCGGGCTGCACCACTCTCTGGTCCTAATGCTGGCAGAGTACCCCAGGCTCCACGGATGGGGCAGGGGGGGGTTATCTCCCACCTGATTCCCCACAGAAGTTGTGTGTTCATTCCTAGAAGCCTCTGCAAGGTATTTCCCCACCTCACCCCTTGCTCTCACTGGCTATGTTCCTTACTCCAAAGCAACATTCCCAAAACGGGGAGTGGTGCAGGTTTTCCCCTGAGGCTGGTCCACACAGTCACCATCACCAGGTGAGGGAGAAACCCAGCTCAGGGTGAGCCCCTGAGTGCAGCACCTCAGAGCTACAGCCTCTACTACTGGCCTTTGATTGTGGACTGTTCAAGCCCTCTGCATTCCTTTTTCCCCCCCAAGAAAAACAGGAAAGAAAAGCTTTGGAGATCACCAAGAAACAACAGGCCGATGTGAGGGGATAGCGAGTGCCCCTGGGATGGAGGGACACAGGGTGAAGTGTGTCCTGAAGGCAACTGGAGGAACCCCCCTGGTTTGCAAAGCCCCATCCCACCCGCATCAGGACTTGGACAAACCCAGAGGGATGCAACTCTCTGGGGTACCTCCAAGCTGCCCTGGACCACTGCAAAATGCCATGATGGGATGTGGGAGCCCACGGGGCAGGCCATGGGTCCATCGCCACACCCCTGCCAAACTCAGAGGCTGACAGCTGATTGAGAAAGCTATTTGCATTTTAAATAGCTGTTTATTGATGTCTGCAACTCTCCTTCCCAGAGTGGGAAAAGTACATTATTAGTTTCTTGTTGACTGGCGTTTACAGCTGGCTGGAAAGAAGGGGAGAGAAAATCAGGCCAGGATCGATTTTCCCATCCCTGACACGAGGCCAAAGAAAGATCGAAGAAGCCGGAGAAAACTGACAGCTTGGTGGTAAAGGAGAGGAACTTTGCCAACCAAATTAAAGGTTGATTTAATGAGGAGAGTAATGGAAGGTTAATTAGCGCATTTACTTCATTAGGCTCTTACTAACAAGGCTTCTCCCGAGGAAGTGCAGTGGCAGGGAGGGGGAAGATGAGAATCCAGGTGAATGGATGTGTCAGGGACAATGTTCAGAGATGGGACAACCCAGTGAGAGCAGGAGGAAAGGACTACTCAGGAATGTGAATCAGTATATATACGTATATATATACCAGTATAAATATATATATATTTTTATATACAGTATATGTAAATGTATATATATATATAATACGCAAACACATAAGAATACACTACCTAATGTATTTGCCAAAAAGACAGAGACACCAACTCTTACTCCCTTCCATCAAATAATCTGAAGATTATAATCCGAATTTCAATTTAAAAAAAGGGAAAGCAGTGGGGTTTTTTAAGCACAAGGCTGCCTTAGAGAGTTGGGGTATCAAGCCCCGAGGGATCACAGTGCTTGTTTTACCTGCCTTGTTGCATATCACAGGATACAGGAAATCATTATGACGCCAAAATCGAT
This sequence comes from Pitta sordida, assembly GCA_013390025.1. Taxonomy (NCBI): domain Eukaryota; kingdom Metazoa; phylum Chordata; class Aves; order Passeriformes; family Pittidae; genus Pitta; species Pitta sordida. The sequence continues at coordinate 246,967 of WEKX01027434.1, read as the reverse complement.
GATTTATGAACCACAGTTCATAGTCTGAGGTCTGCTGGAGATGCTCACACTATTCCTGAGGGTCTCCAAAAATAACTCTGGCAAGCCCACCAGCAGTTTGCCTGAAAATGGTGTGTGTGTAATACCTCAAAGCTCTGGAAAGCCTCCACATCCCTGTCAGACTTCTTGAGGGTGGTTGCCATGAGGAGAAACCAGCCCCATTCCAGACCAGAGGTGTTCCAAGGCGAGGAGAACCAAGGCAAGGTGGATAGCACAGCCTCTCAGGGATGTGGGAGGAGAAGCTCCCAGGGAGAAGGCAGTCATTAACTCAGCAAGGATTTGGGACGAACAGCTACACAACCATCCCAGGGAGGTCATCCCATCCATGGCCAGAGTGAGGAAAAGCTGGCTGGGGAGCCTCAGGAACCATGGGGATTATTAATGCCTGCTGGGAGATGCTCATGTTGGGGCTGAGGGTGAGCAGGGGGTAATTCATTCCCCATCTTCAATCCCAACCGTTTTCCAGGGAGGGGGCACACAGCAGCCCCCCCAGCTCCCCGCTGCTTGTTGTCCAGCTGATGGAGCTCGCAGCCCCCGATCCCAGACCAGGGCAAACAAAGCGGAGAGGAGGGATCACGGAGCTAGGATTACTTTCCACACTTCCCTGGAGAACCATTTTTCTCCAGACCCTTCAAGGCAAATCAAATGTATTGTTGTGTTAAAACCAAGTTACTCTTGGTTTGTTTGGGCTTTAATGATTTTGGTTATCGGAGCTTTTCAGGAGGACTTTGCCGTGCTGTACCAGGAGCTTAAGGAGACCTCCCACCCCTTAATTCCCACCTCCTGCTGGGCTGTCTTAGGCCCCTTCCCCATTCCCCCAGGCCCAGCAAATACATCAGTGGTGGAGAGCCAGGCACCTGCCTGTGCCCCCGTGGCAGGGCCCTGGATTTTGGAAGCTCCTGGCACCTCCTTGCAAAGCAGCAGTGTCCCGAGGCAGGGCAGGAGGGGCACAGTGCCCTCTGCTCCCCCAGTACGGCTCTCACACCCCCAGCAGGACCTGCAGACACCACAGGCTCCGAGACAGGCGTGAACACACGCTCACACCTCCCCTGTGCTCCCCAGCCCAGCATCCTGCACCGCACGCGAGGGGCACGGCTGGTGCCACAGTGTGTCACCCAAAGGACAGGGGCAATCCTGGCCTGAGCCTCTCTCCCCCTCTCCCTGTTGGAGGTTGCTTTCCTGGAAGCTGGGCTGGGTGCTGGTGACCCCAGAAGCAAGGCTATCTTTAAAGAGCTTCTTCCACCCAAAAAAGCTTCTCAGCTCAGAGCTCCATCCAGCGCCTCTCCCCCTGCCCAAGCCAACCCAAACCATTCCACAGCTACAGCTGCACATTCATCCCACCCAGCACTGTCCTTCCTTCCCCAGGGCTTCCTATTGCAGTGAGCTTAAGTCCTCTGCCCCATGCCAGAGCCAGCACCCTTGCTCATCACACCTCTCCAGCCTGCTCCTGCTGTTAGGAAAGCCAGCACCCATCAGAAGCCACCCAGCACCCGGCAGGGGGGTCAGAGCCCCAGTTAATTCAGGGTGCAGTGTGTGTTCTCACTGCATCGTTCCTGGAAGGCATGAAGTTATACCGCCTGCCTGCTTGCTCAAGAAGTGTGAAATTCTTTCTCTGACCTTTTCTGGTATGTTATTAAAAGGCTTCATGGACAGTTGTTTCAGTGAAAAAATGGTATTTCAATATCTGTTGGTAGCTGGGGCAGAACTGGCCCATATCTTCAGGCTGAGCTCTGCTCACCCAAGTGCTTCACCCCCAGCATCACCGAAGGTGTTTGCAGCTCTGTGGGACCTCCAAGCCTCTCCAGCCTGGTTTTTCCTGGCAGGGCAGAAGAAAAGTTTCCATGGAAAGAGGCCACCAACAAGTGAGCCAGGCTGCTCACCCCTCCACTCAGGAAACGAGTGTTCGAAATTTTGAGCAAACAGAATCTCAGAGGGCACACAAGGCTGCGGTGTGGCAGGAAAGTGGCTGAGGTTTGCTTGGTCAGCCGTGGATCCGAGCCCACACATCTCCAGGCGCAGGGAAAGAGGCAGGGAGTGGAGGGCAGGCAGCAGCTCTGGGTCCTCACTGGCTGCCTGCACTTCGGGTTGTTTTACAGTTGATTTATATGTGTAACAGGCAGCGTTGCTCCGCTGTCACTGCCATTAGGAGCTGAAATGCTGTAGGAACGAATGGCCATTTGTCACCACAAACGAAGTCTACTCGCTCTTTCTTCCTGCCTTTCCCTTTCTGCCGGCCAAGCCGAGTGCCTTTCCCTTCTCCTGCATGCACCCCATCATGCACAGTCAAGGGGGGATTAATTGGGATGCACCCACTGGAAGAAAGGCAAACAGCCCTGGGCCGAAGATGAGCCATCTCCCGTTGCCTCGGGTCCAACAGTTGTAGCTGCTTGCCTCCCTGCCGGGAAGGTGCTGCAGGCACTGCTCTGTCCTGTCTGCTGGGCTCGGCCATCTCCAAGACCTGGCACAAAGCCTCCTGGCACCCCTCGGCACCCCACATACTCACTCCCCTGGTCATCCCGATGCCAAAACCCACTTGATTCGTCCTTAGCACCCTGAAACCCATCATCCCTCCAAACCTGAACTTATTTGCACAAAAGAGAATTTTTGCAGCACTGAGAAAGGGAGGAGCCAGCGAAAGCCCTCTTCCATGAGGATGTCATTTGGTGCCCACCCACATCACGTGGCTGGCCGGGCTTTCTCCAAAAATCCCCCTCTAGCTCCTGTGGGGCAATATCCAGAAAGAGCTTTCTAGCAAGAGGAAAGGAAGGGGGGGGGGGAAAGGAAGGAGGAATTTATTAGCAAGGAAAGCAGGTCTTTGGTCTGTGGCACGTGGGACAGCTGGAGAGACACGGCACAGACGGGCAGTGCTGTGGCAGCGAGCAGAGGCAAGCTCAGAGGCAAGAGGCCACAGCAGGAGGAGTTGGTACTTTATGAGGGTTGTTAAAAGTTTGGGATCAGCTGGGAGGGCAATTTGGATCTCGGCGCTAATTGCATCCATTCTGATTTATCACAGAAGATTCAACTCCTGGCATTTTGTGTTCGCTCTGAAATGCTGGCATAGCTGGAAGTTGGGGAAAGAGGAGCCGCAGTAACAATCTCATTGTTTAGTGTCTGACGGCCTGACTAGCTAAACATCTGCTTGAAATATTAATAACTGTCAGATGGGAACAGCTCGGGGGCTCTATACAGTTCCACACCATCTGCTTGTAAAGTAAACACACTTATGCACAGGCACATACCCCCAACTCTTTTGTCAGGGCTTTATTCTCTGGATCATCCTGCCTGCACGGATGGGAGAGCAGGGGCTGTGTCTCAGGAGAGCAGAGGGCAAAGAGGGGTCCAGGAGTGCAGTCAGAGCAAATTCATTGCAGAGGGAGCCAAGCAAATCCATCTATAACTAACCACAGTGGTAGTAACTACATTGTTAACACCCTGCACCCAAAGCCTGGCAGGGGTTTGACGCTCCCATCCCAGACGAGCTTTGATTCCTATTCTGCTCATTTTCCAGCCCAGGGTTTTGTTGTGGTACTTGCTGTGCTCCCCACTGGCACTGACATCACCTGACTTGGTCTCATGCACCAGGAAATGTGTCTCCTCCATGAGGATTTTGGGTGCTTCCACCAATCAATCCACGCAGGAGGGATAAGCCCTACAGGAATGCTCCACCTCTGCCTGCTGCACCACCATTCTGCTGCCAGATACAGAACACACAGCACTGCTCTGCTGCCAAGGAACTCCACATACAGCCATTTCCCTCTTTTTTTCCATCCTTCACCCTTTCAATGGCTCAAGTGACCTCAATTAGGCTGAGGAATCTGGTGCTTCCAAACAGGGCAGTGAGAAAACCCCTCACCAACACTGTGACCATGATCTCTGGGACCACTACCTGCAAGTGAGATGAATTCCTGGTGAGGTAGGAACCACACACACATCCTCCAGAGAACAGGAAAGGCCAAGACATCCATCTGCTCCAAAACCCCACCTTGGGCATCTCCTCACACTCCTCAACCAGGCTTCTCTTGGAGATGGACACCACATGCGCCAAGGACGTGGTGGAGCGACCCAGGATCTCCTACTCACATGGACCTGGAGGACGGTGGTGCCCACGGTGGTGTTCTCCAGGAGGCTGATGTTGTACAGGGCCTTGCTGAAGATGGGCCGGTTGTCATTCTCGTTGATGAGGTTGATCTTCACACGCGCAAAGCCGACGTGGTCCGGGATGCTCTCGTTTGCGAAGAGCTGGGCAGAGGTGGGAAGAGAAGGGGAGGGATGGAGACACTTCTCTAGTGGAGAAAACAATGCTCTCCCTGAGCTCCCTCACCAGAGGAACCAGCTCAGGGCAAAGCACCAACATAGCTGGAGCAGGAGAATGGGAGGGCTTTGGCACCTCATAGGTGCACTTTCAACGAAGTTTTATGCTCTATAAAGCTTTTACAGCCCCGCTCTGCCTTAAGCTCTTGCAGCTGAGCCTTTGGATGCTGGAAACAGAAGGTGCACAGCAAATACCCTCTCCACCTCCTTCATTGCTTTATTATAATTTCCCTTTTTTGGCTGTTCTGTAGTGCTCCAGTTTCACACTGTGAATCATCATAGAATGGTTTGGGTTGGGAGAGACCGTTGAAGGCCACCGAGTACAACCCCCTGCCATGGGTAGGGACACCTTCAACTAGACCAGGCTGCTGAGAGCCCCATCCAACCTGACCTTGAATGTTTCCACTTACAGGACATCCGTCACCTCTCTGGATAACCGTCTCCAGTGTTTCACCACTCTCATGGAAAATTATTTTTTCCTTATACCTAATTGAAATCAACCCTCTGAGCTTAAAGCCTTCATCCCTTGTCCTCCTACAACATCAGAAATTCACCCCCATTTTTCCTGTAGGCTCCCTCGGAGTACTGAGAGGAAGGTGGTTAATTATCGCTCTCAGGGCACACTGGAAACGACGGATGTCTCACAGAGCTCAGGGGTGTAGCCTTACCGAAAACTCATAGCGAGGGATGGTCTCGAAGTCCAGCGGCACCGCCACACGGACACGGATGTCCGCCTTCCCCTGGATGGAGGTCGGAGAGATGATGAAGTGGTTGGAGTTGTTGCCCACCAGATAAACCTCAAAAACGCTGTTGGGTCCCTGGGAAGGGGAAAGCGGAAGGTTGTCGTCTCATACAAAATCCACGTGGACATGAAAGGAATGGGATTCACCCTTAGGATGAACTCACACTCCACATGGCTACGGGAAAGTCCCTTTTGCTGTTTGAAGTTCCACGAGCCACACAGGGTATAACATTCTGGGATTTCATCACCTGGGGCTGAGGGGCACAGCGTGGGTGCCTCTCCCATGAGGAATGCTCTTTACAGTGAGACAAGCTGGGAACTGCAAAAACTCCTGCTCTCCCAGGACCTGGCTGGCAGAGCAGCGGGACACCCACCACACGGATATTTTAGGAGCCTTGCCCTGGGCACAGCACCCTTCCCAAAGCACGGCCCAGCAGAGCACGTGAAAAGCAAGTTCAGAAGCTGCCAGAGACGAATTTCCAATTTTCCCTGAATGACCCTCCTCCTACCAGGAAAAGGGGCCAATTAAATGCACGGAGGGGCACTAATAGCAAAAGCTGCCTAAGTGTGACCGCTGAGAGCTGGCGACACAGGCAGAACCCCTTCTCCCCACACCTCCACACAATCCCTGGAGCTCAGGGCAAGCTGAGCATTTCCAGAGGAGCCCCACAGCAGGAGCAGACCCCGAGGCCACCCCCAGAGCCACACAAGGGCACCCAGAGCCCAGCACTGCTCTGCTGGTGGCCAGTGGGGACGTTTCGGGATAGACTGGCTGGAAGTGAGGGATGCTCCTGACACCCTGGACACACCTGGGAGGGAGGGAGCCAAGCACACAGAGAGTGGCAGAAGGAAGCATTACACCCCAAGTTGTTATTTCACACCCTATCTTTAGGATGTCAATCTACAACAAATGACCGTTTTTCACCAGTGACAGAAAGCCACCTGATTGAGGAATTTCTGCCCAGCTCTGGTGCTGAGCCCTCGACATCTCTCCCAGGACCTGGTGCCCTCCCTGCAGGACACCAAAGCACCTTCTGTGGCGGTGAGATGCAAGGGATTTTCTTGGAAGACAGAGAAGAGTTTGTTGGAAGCATGAGATAAAAGTTGAAACATCAAAAGAAATCCAAGTATTTGCAGGAAGAGAGACGGGTGGATTAACTGCCCTCCAGCTGAGGAAGGAGATCAGCCTCCAGATACCCACCATCCCTAATTAGCAGCCCCTTGAATGCCTCAGTCTCCCCACGTGTGGTCTGGGGAAGGGGAATACAGCTGCCTCTCGGGAGGGCTGCTGCAAGTTGCCATTTATATATGTATTTTTTTTCAGCTATGTATTTATTTTTTGTTTCGGCCCCCATGCTGTTTTCCCTGCTCCTGGTTCCTGGAGCCTTCGAGCCCCCTGTGGATGCCTAAAAGCAAATCTGAATATTCAAGTTGTTATCAGCTGCCCAGCAGAAGGGGCTGGCTAAGCCCAGCTCACAGCAAGGACCCCCCACTCCAGAGGAAGCCACAGGGAGCTGCTTACATTTTCCTCACCCCTTCCTACCTGCTCCTGTCACCCAGAGCAAGCAACGGATCTGAAACGTGGTTGGGAAGAGGGAAAACAAGTGCTGCATCCCCAGGCTCTCAGAGGTCCTGGTGTGCAGTGATCACAGCCAAGCAGCATCTCTCTGCAGTGCCAGGGATGAGGATGGGATGCACAGGGTGCTACCACTACATGACCTGCTTTACTGCTCCTTCCCTCTCCATCCCCTCACCTACCAGCTCCTGGATGGCTCCAGTTTTTCCCAATCACTGGAAACAAGGTTCTTCGTCTTCCTTTAGAGCCGCAAATTAAAGAGCAGCCTGCCAAATGTGAGCAACCCTACCATAATAAACCTGTCTCCATCCAAAACAAATGGAGCCATAAAAAAACCCCTGGTTTTGGAGGGAAGTTTGCTATTGCCCAAAGCCAGGATGCAGCCGCCCGTTTCCCAGCTCCTCTCGTCCCGTGCCAGCACACGGGGCCAACCCTTGCCGCTGCTGCCCGCTGCCTCCTTCCCAGCAATCAAACCTCCTCCCAGCCACGGCCGGCGCTGCCACTGATGGAAATTTCATGTCAATTCAGCTAAAAGACAATTGTAGCTGCAGTTGGGCGTAATTACGACTTTGTTCTCGGCGTGTGTGTTCCTCGGAGCGTGTAATGGGAGCCGCGTCGTGGCCCTGCTGCCAGTGACAGCATCGACCTCGTGCCCACACCCCACGCCTGAGAAATCCCCCACTGGCTGGTCTGCTTTGTTTCTGAACAGTCTGTGACCTGTTTGCCAGCCCCACGTGCCCAGTATCCCTCTGAAGCTCCCGGGGGGCTGGGGCAGAGGGGAGAACCCTGGGCAGAGGTAGGACAGGTGGGCAAGGGCAGCGGGATGTGAGATGCCAGGAGGTGGGGATGGGTGTCCCTCCAGAGCTCTGAAGCATCATGTGGGACCTGCTCACACACCTGCAACGAATCACAGCCAAAAATGTCCTCCCCTGACTCGTAAGCCGTGTTCACGGGGCACAGTTCACCACAGATCAGGAGGCTGGGGGCAGCCAGGTCAGCGGTTTCAGCTGGGACCGAGGATGGATCATAATTTGTATCCCTGCCTTTTCACCCAGCATCACCCCCAGGCTTCACCCACCACTCCTGCTCCCACCCAGCCCCTTCCTCGTGGGAGTGCAAGCAGAAATGCTTCAGAAATTATCCAACTTTCCACCAGTCAAAGCAAGTATTTGGCATCACTTATCAATGGCTACACACACACAAAAAACAAGTAAAACCATAAAATAATCAGGCAACCCTTCCTCAACCACACCATCCCCCAAAATCACTGAGGTGTATGGGTAGCTTGATTTCCTACAACCACTTCCAGCTCAAGGTGAGTTACATTTGGGAAAAGCAGCCCGGGATTCTCAGTTTTCTCATCTTCACTCTGCCTCTGTTCAGGGCTGCCTTTGGTTCCCCCCACCCCAGCTCAGTGCAGTTTGCTTTTCCAAAATGGAAAGCCCTGCTTTCCTGAAGCACAAAACCCAGTGCAACTCCAGCCTTGCTACCAGCCTATTACCTACAACAAACTGCAGAGGGTCTAATATCCCACATTCCGGGAAGTCGGCAAAGCAAGGAAAGAGCTGAGAGTTCTGGAGTGGAGGAGAAGGAAGGGGAGGAAGAAAGAGTTGGTTGGGGTTTTTTTCGAAAGCAATTAGTGTCTTTTTGTAGGGCTTGGACACCTTGTGCCTGGTTCCAGTGAGTCAGAGACAAGCAATGCTCAATCCCTCCTTTGAAAACATGAGGCTTTGAAGGGAGTTATTCTCTCCACCTACTTCAAGGCATTTAACTCGAGGGCTCTTTAACAGCCTCTCCAACGTTGGCTGCCTCTCTCCCACTGCCCAGGCAGCCAGCTTGGCCTTCCAGCACCCATCTCCCACCCTTGAGGGCTCACTGGGCGCAAGCACTTGTTCCTTGCATCCCTAAGGAACCTGCTGGAGTGGCAGGCAGTGCAAAATGCTCCCCCCAACCTTCCTGATCCTCCTCCCCACTCTAGCAGCCCTTCTCTCCCATCCTTCTGTCCATCCTAAGTGTCAGTCCTTGCCCTCTCCCTCCCTTCCAGAGGAGTTTTCTCCTTCCCTGCTCTCCCCAGGTTATCTGCTGAATTCCACACACGCCTGCACAGACGGGATCAATCCGAGGCTGCCTCGCCTTCAGCTTATCTCTGCTCCAAATGATTGATTTTCCCTCTTTAAGGGTAATTTGCTGGTGAATTCCATGTATTGCAAAAACCCCTGTGAAATCTAATTCAGCCCGACTGGCAGCTGGCACTTTGGGGAGAGAATACTCGTGTGCCGTCAACTCCCCTTTACAGTCTCTTGCCGTGTAGATCATATTTATAGTGCTGGGGCCTGTCATATGCATATATATGTGGGGATGATTCATAGATTGCACCTGCACACGCATGGGCACATACAAGAGCCCTGCACGAGCCCCTGATGGAGCTCCGTGCAACAAAGAGCCCAGGGCCTGCCTTTTCGTTATTTTAAACCCCGCATTTATCTTCCTCAATATGCTTATTTTAGAGGATTGTTTCAAAATGATTTTAAAATGTCAGATCATCATACTGGTGCTTCAGACAGCCTCTGCCCTTTTCTTCCTTTCTGCTCAACCGTGCCGAGGAAAATCAAGTGGAAGACTCGGTGGAAGAGCTGGTTTCTCTGGCATGCCCTGGGAAAGCACTTCTCTTAACATTTCTTAGTGGATCTTGCAGCCATAGGAAATCAGGGATTCCCTGAAGGATGCCCTGATCCTTTTGCTATACGGCCAAACCCAAGCTGTCTCCCTAAGAGGCTGCATCAGGCCACCAGGTACACAAATCCAGCACGTCCAGGAAGGACATCCATGTCCCCCATTTCAGCCAGACCAGGAGAAAATGAGCCCTCCAAATTAACACCAACCTGTTCCACAGCTCTTGTTCTAAGCCTGGAATCAAACCTTGCTGCAAAAGCAGGTAAGTCAAGGCTTTAATCTTGTGTCTCATACAGAGGATTTATTCCTCCCTGCTGATCTACCACAACGTGAATGAGAGAACTCCCAGCCCCAGTCTGGGAGTATCTATACACCCCGGTCCTCTGAGGTGTCCAGCTGAGGATGGGCTCTGTTTAAATACTGGGAAACTTCAATGGATTTTCATAAAGAGCTTTGGAAAGGTATTCAAGGGTTTGCTCTTTATCTGGCAGGGAAACTCAGCTGCACAGTGGTTAATGCTATTTTTCTTGGTTCACAGTATCCCAGAATGGTTTGGGTTGGAAAGGACCTTAAAACTCTTCTAGTCCAACCCCCTGCCATGGGCAGGGACACCTTCCACCAGACCAGGCTGGATGGATCCAAAACCCTGTGAAGTGATTGCCCCTACATCCAAATATTTTCAGTAAGTTGTAGAGAAGACAAAAAGTAAAACTGGCACTTCTTGGCTGCACCCCAAATCTATGCCTGGGGTCATCTCAGCTCCACCCAAGTGCATCCCCTTGAGATGCTTCTCATCCCACCTCGCACCCCCAGCCAGCTCCTCTTGGAGGAAGGCAAGGACCATGTTTTGGGGGGTGGAACCTGAAAGTTTGCAAGGGCCAGATTCAGAGGAAGGGGTTTCTTATTGGAGGCACCTGCTTAGGCACCTCGTTTGTGAGGTTAATGCCAGCAAGGTTCCAGAAAGGCACTTAAACACAGAGCCAAATCCAAGCCCAGGCTTTCAGGCACGGTCTTGTGTGCCATATAAATATATACATATTTAAGTGCTTTGCTGAATCGTTTAATCTAGTACCTTCAAAAAGCCATTATTTCAGGTTGTGCGAAACACATCAGAAGAAAGAGAGAGCAAAAGCCTCATTGTTTAAAAAGGGCTGTGTGGGCCTGGTTACAAAAGCCCTTGTTTAGCAGCCTGGGCAGCCCACGCAGTGTGTTTGAAAGGCCAGGCCCATGTGACACCCCCCTCCCCAGCTCTCCCAAGGCACAACCAGGATGCAGTGGCAGGCAGGATGTCCAGAACCACCCAACTCCATGGGACTCCTGCATGGGACAAAGTCCAGGCACGGGCTGCTCCATCCAAGCAAGAGGGCTGAAGGAACAGTGCCTGAATTTCCTGGAGAGCCCAGAATGAGTGGCTTGGCTCAAGAAAGAAACCCATCTGCCAAGGGTCTCTCCCAGGACTTCATGACATAAGTTGGGAGGCAGGAGACAAAACTCAAGCAAAGTGAACTTCTCAAAGACTCTAGCTTTGATTTCCCGTGTCCCAACCCATCTGCTCTCATTTATTTATCCATTTCTTTCCCTGGAGATGTGTACAATTCTCTTGTCGTTTTCCTTTGCCCCTCACACAAATGAGTCGTGTCATCTCCAGCGTGAAGGCTGTGCTGCCGAAATAGCTTCTGTCAGCCATGTCCTCAGTCACATCCCTGACTGAAGACCTCAGTCCTTGCCAGCACATCCCTCCACCCCTGCACCCACAGAGCCTGCTGCTATCTCAGCTTCCTCAAATGCAGATGGTTTATAAAAACCTCACAACTCTCACGAGATACTTAAGCATCCAAAATATCGCCTTACCTTTCTGCAAAGTTTTTTACTGGAAGTTTGGGGGTCTTGAGACTTCTAGAAATACAGTGCCAGGGAAGCAGCGCTGCAACCTGGTGCAGCCCCATTTCTATTTCATAAAACATACTTTTCACACCCTGGGTATCTTCCCCCCAAAGCGCTGCCTTGATGGTTAATCCAGTTGCAAACATACAAGAAAAGATCCACTGCAGCATAATGCAGAAAACTTCAATTGCTTATAACTTTCCTCCTTCCAGATACTTCAAGAATCAACTCCCCTCTGCTTCTTATCAGTGGAAATAATGCCACGGTCAAAGCAATCCGTGCTGTTATGATGGTCTCTGAAGACACGTACAGTAAAACTCCTTCAGACTCCCTCAGTGCAAGAGGTCCTCTCTCAGCAGTTTTAAAAATCTCAGCCAATTCTTTTGGGGAAATCTCAGGATGTTAAAGAAATACATCAAAAGAATGGTGTCTATTTTTTGCTGGAGCGATGGGGAAGGCAAGGCTATTTTTTTTCCTGCCGCTTTAAAATTAGCAAGGCTGAAAAGTGAATTCTTGAATGGGAGTCACTCCAGTAAAATGAGCTTTTAACCAGAAATAATGACAGATCCTTCATCCTTCTGGCACAAACAGAAGTGTTACAATGCCCTTCAAGAATGGATCTGCTGACATCCCTCAGAAAGCACGACAGCGGCTCTGTTCAGAAGCTATCCTAAGCATCTGTCATATCCATATCTTCTTTATTAACAATTGACATTTTCAAGAAAAAACAGTCTCTTTATCTGCTTAACAGCTCATCTGCACCTCTTCAGGCTGCACTCATAACTCCTGGACATTGACATCATGTCACAAGTACATCATTAGTCCTGTGTCATAATCACTTCAGACGAAAAAAAATGGGGTTTCTGGGTGGCTTGACAAGACGGGCTGAACTCCACCCAGGGCTGGGACACAGTGACTCCATCACCTCTGCCAGCAAAGGCATCCTAGAAGATGCACATTTTAACTGACCCACTGGGATTTTGGGGTCCATGGGGAGATGTTCCATTTCCCTCTCCTCAGTGCTATCACAGCATTTACCTGGAGCATCAGGAAAATATCCTGATGTTGTTTTGCCAGGAAGCAGGATGGGACCCTGAGCAACCCCATCAGGTGGAAGGTGTCCCTGACTGTGGCAAGGGGCTGGAACTGGATGGTCCCTTCCAACCCAAACCATTCTGGGATGCCATGATGCCGTTTATTCTGACCAACCGTTTCCCCTCATCTGAGCTCAGAGGATTGGGGATGGCAGGAGCCTGTAGCCAGAGCCTCTCCCGGGGATTTCGGAAAGCTCACCATGAGGTGTCAGCACTGGTTTGGAGCAGACACCAGGCAGCGTGGCGGGGTTGGAGGGGACCCGCACACAGAGGCAGCCAGACGTGAACTGCACAAGTCAAATAATCAGAGTAATTGAAGGCTGCAAGCCCAGGGCTGGAAAACACGCTGCAATCCCTGACACGGCACGGATCGGCGCATGACAAATGGCAGCTGCGTGACACGAGGGAGGAACAAGCCTCCAATGCTCCTGGCTTGTTTGCAGTGATGAACTGGGGTCCCAGCTCTCCCCTTACCCCCTTCCCTGACAGCAGCAGCACCCATCCCTCCCAGGGCACAGAGCCTGGACCTCCCGTCTTTCCCCTCCCTGGCAGGTCTCCTGTGAGCCCAGAAGAAAAACTCCTCCTTTTCTGAAGCAGACTGGCAAAGCACTGCCCAACGAGAGCCCTCAGAAGCAGGCGGGAATCAGCAGCCCACACAATCCTATTTTCTGGCTTTCAGGGGCTGCACAATCCTGACTGGATTAAAGCTTGTGCTGTGCCCGGGCAGCGAATCTGCATTGGGGGTACCCGGCAAGCAGAGCAATGGCAGCAATGGGTGTTGGGACACAACCCCTCACCCCATCACAGGTTCACCAGTGACTACTTCCCCCCTGCACACCCCAAAGGGGGGACAGAAGTGCCCATAGCGGGGGATACCTCACCTCGTCCTTGTCCTGCACCTGGATGAAGAGGGGAGGGGCAAAGCCCACCTGGGCCAGCTCTGGGATGGCCACGCTGTACTCGGAGCTGTTGAACTCGGGGGCGTTGTCGTTGACGTCGATGACCAGGATGTTGAAGGTGGTGGTGACGGTGGCGTTGGAGGGTGTGCGGTCATCGTTCAGCTCCGTCCCCTGCAAGGTGACGGAACATGGGAGCCCTCATTTTTCAAACAGAATAAAGGTAAAACAAAGTGTGCATCGTGCACGTCATGATGAGAGACTCCGGCAGCTTTTTCTTCCTTCGTTCTGCCACAGAAGGATGCTCAGTTGGCCCTGATGCTGTCCCACACCACGGACCCATTAACACAAGGAGATGTTGGCCCAGCTCTCCCACCTGTGTGTCAGGCTCACAAACCTTCTCGGGGCTTTAACATTTCCCTTGGGATGGCTGTGCCCAAGTTCTCACTTGTCCCTGTTGTGCAACAGGTTGACAGGATCCAGAGCCACACTGGGGTACGAGATTTCACTGGCACAGACATTTAAGCAAAAAAAACCAAACCAAACAAAAAAAATCCCTTGTGAGATGTAGGGGACAGACCACAAAATAAGGAAAGGCATGAGGGAGCAAAGAGCACTCATTCTGTCCTCTGCCATCCCCTTGGTTGGGACCAGGAGCAGGCAGACAACCACCACAGTCCTATTGAAGGGCCAGAAAACCAGGGCACAGAGGAAAAGAAAATCCAGACCTTAAAATAAGTTTGGCAACACGTGTCTAAATACAGAGCTGAGTCGTGACTCTGCATCACACCTCTGTCTCAAGAAGGACTTTAATTTTGCCTTCCCAAAAGAAAAGAGTGCAGATTTTATTGCCAGGGAAGCAAGACTCGTAAAACAGCCTTTTCAAGCTGAGTCCCTCCTCTTGTCCTTTGGATAATCTTGCTTTGCTGTGGGCATGGAAAAGCAACACTAACACGACCCACACGGCTCATTGCTATTCACTGCTTCTGCACACAACAGCAGAACAGGCTGATCCCAACGAGGAGCAATCCAGCTGTATTTTCACTGTGTGCTCCAGGACGAGAGCAGCAGGGAACATTTTGGGTCCTGGGGATGTGGGACACAGAGAGCTGGCATTTGCAGGAGGATGCAAAGTTTGTGAGGAGAGGAAATAGAAATCTGTCGGATCAACAGAATATAGTTGGAACTCCATTATCATGCGGGAAGGAAAATGGGCAAGTTTTCAGGCTCACAAACCTTTCCAAGATTAAACAGATATTTTTGTCCCTATTAAAACCAGATAATCCTCCCTCTCCTGATTTCTGAGACTATAAAAGCCCAAATGAGGAGATACCGGGGATGGATGTGGATCTCTTCCCCGTGCACCAAGCCCCAACACAGGCATTGTGCCTGGGACCAAGAGAGCTCCTTTCTTGTCCCTTTGCCCCCTCCCCGCCAAAGCATGGCACTCGCCAACGCAAGGAGGTGCTGTGCTGGCTGCCAGTCTCCCAGTCAATGATCATTTGATCATCAATGCTGCTGATTTTTCCCCACGCTGGCCCAGCAGAATCCATACTTCTAAATGTGTTTCCAACCAGCTGCCCAGCCTGGTATTGATTTTAATTACAGGGCTGCAAGCAGAGCCAGGGAGCAGCTCTCAGGTGGGGCTGGATAACCACGCTCCAGTGCCCTGTCTTGACAAGGCAACTTCCAGCATCACTCCCTTCCCTGTGCCCAGGGCTGGCACGCAGGATGCCCTGTTGCACCACTGCCTCCTGACATGGCAAAATGTCATGTCTGTCTGGGGTTTGGGGCAGGGGGAAAGGTGGGAAGTAGGTAAAAGCAGGCACAATTGAGGTGCCTGAATCCAAGTGTGCTCCAGAGGCACAGGCAGAACTCAGACAGCAGGCAGGACACCAAAAATACTTATACACACTTCCATATAGACAAAGGGGCTGTGTTTAACATCTCACTTGGCTTTGCCAGCACATCACAGCTCTGGCTGCCCGTGAAGGCAACATATCCGGGATTTGTTCCTCCAAGGAGTTGTCCCCAGGCACGATGCCCTCCCCACGCTGCTGTGCCGTGTGCCTGCCAGCGGGAGGAGGGCTCACCTTCACTGTGAGGATGAATCCAGCGCTATAGAAGGGGTTTTCCCGGTCCAGGGGCCCGTTCAGGGTTAAGGCTCCACTGATGTAGTCCAGTGCAAAGATGCTGTTGGTGTTACCTGAGGGAAAAGAACAGGCAGCATGGGCACAAGCTGGCACAGCTGATCCCAGAAGGTGCCGGGGGTAACGCAGGGAGGGAAGCAGGACACGAGCTCCAAGCTGGGCACAGGCTGCAGTGGGCTCTGCAAACTCAGCACATCATCCCTCTGCGCTTTAAAATGTCACGGCTGGGATGGTCCTCTCCTCCTCTCACATGCCCCAGCTCAGGGCTCAAAATAGGGCTCTCCTTCCCTCAGCCAAAAGCTGCAAATGCTGGAGGCAGCTGAGGAATTTCAAAGGGCTTTAGTTATTAAAATGTGTAGCAGCCAAGATGAAAGCAGGGCCAGATCCTGCCCTCACAGGGTACCATGTCCCTCAGGTGGGCACAGCCTCTCTCCTAAAATACAAGAGTTCAGGGACTCCAGTCCCGGTTCATCAGAGGGAGGCACGGATGGACCAAGCTCACAACTAACTCTCCACATAACAAGCAGTGGGTTTTATTGTGGGCCCTCTTGCCAGGGTGATACAAGTCCACATGTACTCAAGGGGAGGCTGAAAGGAGGTTAAAGAAAGAAAAAGGTTCTGCCAAATAACAGAAGAGCCACACGCAGCTCAGGAATATTCTTAGCTGGACGTATTTGGAGACAGGGAGAGTATCAGCAAAATATTGTAGGCACTTGCTCTGCTTTTATGCTCTTGCCAGATGTGTTGATCCCATGACCCCCTGTTTTCCTCTCCTGGAACCAAATCTGGCCCCTGTGCCCATCCCTGCCAGCAAGCAGACAGTGTGCCAGGGAGGGCTGGGCTGCCTCCACGGACGATCCTATCCCCCTGTCTGACTCTTCCTCTGGAATTGGACACCCAGAGTGGATTAAGAAACACTTGAGCCTCACGGCCAGCAGATGCTGAGAGGACTAACGTCCTGCTCTGGGAATACCCTGGTGACTGCTCCAGGTGCCCCCTCTGTCAGCCAGACAAAAGCAAGCAGCTGGTACGTGGAGCCTGGGTTACCTGACACCTGCCTGCCACAAACCAGAGGAGGCTGCTGGATTAGTGATGCTCAAGGAGGTGACAGACAGGCACAGGGCCACCCTCACCACTCCCCCAGCATCTCATGGCATCCATCCCTCTAACCCAGCCCCAGATGGGAATAGGGAAGCCCTGCAGGTACGCTCCAGTCAGTCCAGTCAGAAAGAGCCAAAAAATAAATCCTGTCTCCTCAATGTATCTCAGCAAGAACCGAACACGCACAGCATTTGTCATTTTCCTGGAAGGGAGCTGCAAGACAGATCTGCTGCCACAGAAAGTTGTTTCCCATCGCTCAGCATCCACCTCGCTCCCTCCTGATCCATGTTTGACTACAGCTGCACCTTCCTTGGGATGGCCAAAACTTCCAGGTCCAGCCATCCTTCCCTGCCACCTGGGGAGCCACTCTGGCCTCTCCCTGAGTGCCACAACACTTCTCCTCCATTACCAAGCTGTTCTACCTTGCTCTCGGCCTGAAGTCCTCCCCTCTCTGTCCTTGGTCCTCCCTTCCCTCCATCTGAAATGCCCCATTGACCACTCGCTGGCTTAATGAACTGGCACATGGCTACTTAAAGTATTAGCAGCAGCCTTGCTTTTTTTTTTTAATCTTTTTCTCCTGTACATGAAGACCTCTGGAGACAATTCCTCTCTTTCCATCCCGATTTCCCACCTTTGCTCTGTAATTTATGGCTGACTCTTTAGGAAGCTTCTTCCAATATCAGCTTTGAAGGACACTCCACGAGATGGATCGGACTGTGCTGTGAGGCACTTCAATGCTCCAGGAGGCCAGGTTGCCATGGTAAAGTTTATCCATCGGGGCCATCTCCCCCAAAAATGAAGTGTAATAAAATGTGGAGACCAAGGGAATTTGGCAGAATTAGGTCAATAGGGCAGGAATTTGACCAAACACAGCACTGAGTTCTGTGTCCTAAAGATGGTTATGAATTTCCTACTTGAATACAGTCAATTTTTTAAGGATGGAAAATTAAATTCAGGACTGAAAGGCCCTCCCAGGCTGCACATCAGAGGCTTTTCTCTTGCTCAGCCTCCTCAACACCATCAGCTACATTTCTGATACCCATCAGGGCGACCTTTCAGCTGGCAAAGAATTCCTGGCTTTGCAAATTAGCCTCTGAAGTGAAAGAGGTGTCTCCAAACTCATCCCTCAAGGGGCTTTCCTAATTTCCTCTACAATACTTCTCCAACTCTGTTATCCTTCTGACAGGCGATCCCTGCTGGAGCACTCACACTGCTGAACAATGCCCACTCTCCCAAGGTATTTCCCTGGCAAAAATCTAATAGTTTTCTCGTGCCCTCACTTTCCTCAGAGCAAGGGGGGTAAAAAATAAGGTGGAGGAAAACTAACCAATTTTGTCTTTTCTCCCCCGAGCCTCTCATTCTGCCCACCTCTGTATAATCTCTCCTCCATCCCGGCTCTCCCGTTATCTCTCCAGGAACCAGCTGATTTTTAAGATTCTCTTCATTTCCATGCCTCCGGTTTGAGAAGACTGTTCTCTGGTTTCTGTGGAACACAGGCTTCCATGTCCTGCACCTCCTTCCCTGCCAGACAAGGATGTGGCAGGTTCATGGAGAACCCAGAGATCCACTGCACGGAGCAGACAAGGGTTAAGGAATGAACAGGTCCTTCACCAGCAAAGGAGGAGCTCTGCTTTCATGATCTGGATGCCCTTACGTAGAGCAGGGCAGGGAGAAGAAAATAAACATGAGGCTGCCTCAGAGGGAGCGTTCATGGAGAGGAACCCCTCATGGGAAAGCAGGCTCCACTTCCACCTCCCTGCTACCACTGCAAACATATGGACAAGCACAAGCTGGGGGACAGCAGCAGAGACCAGAAGGACCCCAAGAGGTGAGGCAGAAAGCAAAGGATGCTGAGCAGCAAAAGGGAGAGCAGAGAGGAGGAAAAGAAAGCAGACAATGTTTTAAATAATCAAAAAGACAGAGGAAAGGTGAGAACAGCGACAACAAAAACAGGATCAGCTTTGGGCAGCAATATGAATTTATTTCTGGCAGACTCATTGCTCCCCCTTGGCAAGGAACAGGCTTGCTCACGCCATGCAGACCCAGTCTCTGCCATGACACAGGGAAAAGGAGAAGGAAAACTTTCCCATCCCTCTGTCCAGATCCAGGAACAGCAGCAGCTCCTGCACACAGCCCACATCCAGACTGGGAAGGCAAACTGACAGGATGCTGGGTTGGGAGCAGTGGAACGGATCACAGGAACCCATTCACAGTGTTTTTCCAGGCTCATTGAGGAAGGGATGGTGGCATAGGCATCATTTTGGAGAAACACTGCTATAACGAAGGGTTTTATAGATGAAGGCCATAATGTTTAATTGCCCTCAGCCAAGCTCTCACAGTTTAAAAAGGCCATTAAAAGTACTGGCTCAAACCCAAAAAGGGGTGGGGATGGGGGGGAGGAAGAAAAAGAAAAAAAAAGAATAAATACATCAATGTCTCTCCTCCTTCCTCCCTATTCCTTTGGCCTTTGAGCATCACTCAGATCCCTGCGAGGCAGAGATGCAGCTACTGCCCAGCTTTAGTGAAGAGCTGCCTGTGAGCCAGGGAAAGCAGAAGAATTTTCCCACCCCGCTGTCCACAAAGGATCGTTCCCGTTGGGAAGCTGCGCCCTGGAAAGGCCCCTGGCTTTGCCGAGCCACCGCACTTGGAGCGGACGACTTTCATGAGATGTGAAAGGGGAACCCATCACACACCTCGTGCCCGGTAATTTATTAATCCAAATGTGCTCCGTCAGGGCTCCTCGGCACCGAAATAGATGCTGTTGGATGTGGTTCACGGCGTCAGCAACAGACACAGTGATTATGGTACAAACAGTCCATCAGCACCGGGAGCAGCTCGCTGATCTTCACCTTGAGCTTCTGCCCCCGGGCCGTGAGCAGGGGAGCCAGGGCAGGTACCTTGCCCCCGGGCTTAAATTCAAAGGCAACGGGTTATTTCCAAAGGAAAAAGGGGTTATTACAAAAAAATGAAATCAAGATGTTTCGTAGAACAGTGAAAAAATGCCCATTTCTCCTGCTCAGGACTCTGGTTTGCTCTTCCTCTCCGAAGATGCAGCCAAAGGCTCTGAGTCCACAGCTCTGTGCCAGCACTCCTCTGTGTGTTCTGAGTGTCTTCCTCAAAAGATGTAACTGACTGTTCCAGCACAACCAGCAAACCTTTGGATCTTGCAGAGCCACAAAAGGAGCTCGGATCTAATGCTCACACAGCTCCCCGCTTCAGAACTGGATGTGCAGTACGAGGAAATGAAAGGAGATGTTGGTCACCTGAGGTGCAGTCCCCGTCCCAGATTCCCCGGGAGCTGTGGCCAGGTACCAGAGAGGAGAACAGAGCCCTGGGAGTTTCTGTTAGTGCAATTCTTCACACAAAAGGATGCTGAGTATTGCACCACGACCGCCACTCCCTCATGTCATCCAAAATCCTCACATCTCCAGCCTCAATACCCTTCTGAAAATCCTCCATTAAAAACCATCCCAGAAACAGTTTTCCCTGCCTCCAGCATGAACAGAGATGGTGCAGGTTCATCCTTTTCCCGTGGCTGCCAATCCCAGAACGGTTTGGGTTGGAAGGGACATTAAAGATCCCCTTGTTCCAACCCACCTGCCACAGGCAGGAACACCCTTCAGTAGACCAGGTTGCTCAGTCCTGAACACACATTAAATCCCAAGAATTAAAAAAGGACGTCCCAGAAATCAAACAGAAAATATGCTTTTGTTTCTTATTTACACATAATTGGGTATGTATAGTTTTAATTACCGAGGTCCATTTGCTGGGGGACCACCTGCCTTCCAAAGCCATTATCTCAATCATCTCTCTTTCTAATGATTTCTGGATTGTCAGGGAGCTGAAGCCAGACACCAATCTGACGACAAAACACCCTCAGCAGTGTGGAGGAAGAAGGAGAGCACCAGAGCCAAGAGCAGGGGGGCTGTGACTGCAGCCACCATCTCTGCTTTGTGCTGTTTCATCCCCTCGCATTGGCAGGGTGGGAAAAGCAGCTTTTGATGGATAACTCGGCGCAGGGCACTTTTCCACCCATCAGCGTGTCCTACAGGAATGTTCTGCTATGATGGCTGCCTTTAAATCACGCTGGAAGGCCCTCCCAGCAGCTGTAATTTATGAGGACTTTTACACCCTGGTACTTGGCCGAGAGAGCTGAATGTGGGGAAAAGCCGGCGCGATGTAGACAAGAGGAATATTAAACATGAGCAGATCCCATTTCCAAGGAGTCTCCCTGACATCTAGTTTAAGGGACTGAGCGGAGAAGTGGTTTGCTTTGCCCTGCCTTCTTTATTAAGTCAGGTCAGACCACGAAGGGAGATGTCAGCGGCTGAGGGCTTGGAGACCTCTTTGGCCACTTAACCTTGCCTCGGGGATTTGTGCTGCACTTTCAAAAGGAAGGCAGTGGGGCACTCTGGATTTGTTAAGTAAGAGTGTAGGAAACCTGTTCTGAGAGCTACTGCACTGATTTTTATTGATATATATTTTTATATTTACATATATGAGACATTTTATTCCTCAGCAGATAATCTAGAAGAAAAGCGGAGAAGAATACTTTACAGCTTCCCTCTCGTCTTTGTAACTTACACTTCTATTGCGTTGTGCAAATAATGATTTTTAATTCATGATTCC
This sequence comes from Pitta sordida, assembly GCA_013390025.1. Lineage (NCBI taxonomy): Eukaryota > Metazoa > Chordata > Aves > Passeriformes > Pittidae > Pitta > Pitta sordida. Next base: position 225,872 of record WEKX01027434.1, on the reverse strand, counting down.
CTTGGGATGCAGCAGCTTCAAGAAGGGAGCACTTTGCCAGAAACTTCATCAGTCTCTTAAAACAATCCACTTTGGGGAAACACAACCTCCGCCCCCACTCTGGATAGCCATGAGGATCTGCTCACTGACCAAAAGCTCACTCCCCTCTCTCCTGAAGGACTTCGCAAGCCCCAGGAAGGATTGTCCTTGTCCATCACTGCACCCGAAATGTGCGACTGACATTTGGGATGCTTTCCCCTGGGTTAACCCTTCAGAGCCTGCACGAGCAGCACAGCTCACCCCACATCCAAGTCCCCTGACTTATCCTGGAAATCAGTGAACCTCAAAGTTTACCACGAGTGAGCAACATGTGACACAATACGTTTTCCCAACAGGAGCTCGCTCCTCCTGCCTATTAATTAAACTGCCGGTTAACTCACAATAAAACCCCTTCTTTTGAAGGGCCGGAGGATTCCCCGTGCCCCAGGCGATGTGCAGAGGCAGCAAACGTGAAAGCACAGTGCCGACTGCAGGGCTGATCCTGCCGAGAGCCCCGGGGCTTCCACCGGGAAAAATCAATCTCTGTTAGCCCAGAGAGCGCCCCTAAATGAAAAGCCTTATCTAGAACAGGTCATGTTATACAACAAGTCACTCGCTTTGCCTGGGAAATGAAAGATGGTGAGGCAGAGTCCCCAGTACAGAGGCTATCTCCATAAATCTGCCAGGAAGGAACTGTGGATTACTTTGCTGGATTAATTATCTGTCCTTCAAGCAGAGTCCTGACCTCAGCGGCCGAGCATCTCAAACCTGTCCCAGCAGGCAGGGAGGGAGGGAGGGTTGTCACAGGGCTCCGACCACCTGCACCCCTGGGAAAAGCAGCAGGAACAGCCCTTGGAGCGCTAGGATGTCAGGATGAGCTGGGAGCCCTCAGTCTGCATCTCTGGCAGACTTTTCCAGGGTCGTAAGCCCACACCTTGTAAAGTGTGGGTTAAAAAAGTACATTTTCCTGTGGTTGAAACACTCTGATGGGAAGGACAGGGGAGAAACAACTGAATTTTCCCTATCAGGTATGGAAATTATTCCCAGTGCATCCAGGCAGGCTCATGTGCCCCACAGGACAACTGGCCAAAGCCACGACACAGCCAGACCAGCACTCCTCTGCAATTTCAGCCCTAACAGCTTTGTAAGCTGGCAGCATAAAGTTGGATCTGAAGTCTTATTTTATGTGGTTATGGTTAATCTTTTAGTTTTATTGTGTTCCTGTCATGGGAGGACCTTGTGCTGGAGACAGCTGTATAAATAAGAGCTGCTGCAGTACATCCTGAGGCGCAGCTGTCCCAGGGATGGAGCCCGATAGGACAGCGGCAATCCCAAATTAATTTTTATTCCCCACCTCCAAATCATACCAAAGCTTTAGATATTAACACTGAACCAATGATAAACGGGTGGGTTGCTTCTCAGCGCTGTCACTGCTGGATATTAATGCCTAAAGGGTAAAATCAGACCAGCCACATGCCAACCCTGTGCCCAAAAATCTAGGGGAGCTGGGGAAAGGTATCACCCATCCCTGCAGGGAAATGGGAGCAGCATCACTGCCCCATCCCCTCCTATAAGGGAGCTGAGGAGCCAGGTATAATTACTACCTCCACCAGCCCCTTCCACTTTTGCTTACGGTCGGTTTCTAATTTAATTTGCTTCCCCATTCCCATATGTTAAGCTTCCTTTTTTTTTTTTCCTGCAAAATTGCCATAAAAATTTTCCAGCTCAGGCACAAAAATCTGCTTGCTGAACTTTACCATTGTGATTGAGGATAATGAGAAATTAATTAGGCTTTACCTGCCTGCCAAAAAAAAATGGCTTGCCTTGGGTGAGTGGGACTGTGGAGGCACATTTGATGCCAGTCCTGTGTCTGGACTCTCAGCCATCAGCTCTGTCCACAGGCTGATCCTCCCCACCACCCCTGCTCTGCAAGACCCTGGAGCTGACAGGAGAAGGACTCCTGGCCAGTCAGGAAAACACTTCCAATTCTCTTGCTGGGGCAAAAAAATTAACAGCTGAGAGTACATTAATCACTTCTTGATATATTCTGGTTGATTCCACAGTATGAGAGCTGCCCTCCACCAGGCAGGACTGGGGCCAGGGACTGAGCTCGTGGCACGCACAGGCAGATTCAAGGCTGTTTGCAGTGATCTGTCGTATGTCTGTCCACATTCCACTGCCACCTGCATCCCAGAGCATCCTGGTTAAACACCACCACCCCACTGCCCACCCAGGATGGCCAAGCCTACCATCCTCACCATAATGCAGCAGCCTCTGTAAAATCAGATGGACACTGCAGCCCAGCCTCCAGTGAAAAAGATCCGTATCAGCCCTGCTGCACTTGGGCCAGTTGACACCCACAATCTGGGAGAATCTCTCAAATAAATTGCAGAGGGAATTAGAGGAATAAATAATCCTTGCTTCTTCAAAGGCAGACTGACCTGGATATTTGCAGCCAGGATCAGTGGACTTGAAAGTCAGGGTGAAATCACCTTGACCCCTGAGGTTGATTAAAGAGGGTTTGAAATGGCTGTGCTTTAAGGAACAGAAACTGTGAAACTATTTCTGCACCCAGAGCATGTGGCACAGCAGGGACAGGAGGCACTGCTGCCATTTCTTGCTGGGAAGAACCCTCTCAAAAGTAAGGCCAGGAATTGTCCAGGGTTCCACGCAGGACTTACCCGAGACGATGGTGTAGCCGATGCCACGGGGACGGCCCTTGTCCTGGTCAATCGCTGTTATCATCCTCACAGTGGTACCCTGGGGAGAGAGGGGACACTGTCACAGCCACCCCAGATGACACTGCAGGGGCTCCCGGGGTGCTCTGAGAAGGCACAGTGCCCATTACCGTGAGCCAAGTGCTAGGACAGGGCAGGCCATGGAAAAGTGCCATCCCCTGTCTCTGGGGGCAGTTCAGGCTCGGCACTCATCACTCCTGTGTGAGCTGCAGAGCTCTGCTAACCCAGCCCAGGATGGAGCTGGAGGTGCTGAGGGCAGCAGCAGGAGAACATGCCCTCTAACCAAACCCCTGAGCAGGGTGAGCTGGATGGTGCAGTGGGTTTGTTGCCTACAGGGACTGGAGGGAGCATCAGCCATCTCCTGTCATCCCCTGCCATCCTCTGCCCAGAGGAGGAGTATTTGAAGCAGGGTCAGTGTGGTAAGCACAGCTACCGGCCCTCGAGGAAGAAAAGGAAGGAGGAACTGACGAAGCAGCCCCCTCACAACTCCCCAGCTGACAGGCAGCAGCACCCGCTGCTCTGACAAAGGGCTTTCACTGCACATCCCTCGAGAACTAAAGGCAACAATTCCCTCTCACCATGACCTTCAGCACAGGTCATTACACCAGTTTTATCTACCACTGCCTTCACAATTTCAACCCGTTCTCCCCCTGTTCTTCCAATGAGGCACCCCAGGCAGCACAGGATGCTCACGCTGGCCATCAGCATCCAGCTGCACAACTGAGCTGCAGAGACTTTAACTGAAACCTGGCAGGAGGAGAGGAAGGAGGGCTGGACAGATGCTGAGAACCAGGGATTGCCCACAGGCAGGAGCTTCTGCAACTGCCAGCTCACACACCCTGTCCCCCATCCTGCAGGACAGACTGTTTCTACAACCCAGCAGAAACACCCCAGAATCCCCCCCAAAACAACACAGAACTTAAAAGTGACCCAAAACTCTTGTTTGGCCCTTGAAATAAAAGTACCACACACTGGTGCCAACTCCGTAAGTCAAGCTCCCCCGCCGCAGTGCAGTGAGCCCCTGTGAATACCAGCACATGCACACGCCCGTAATTAATGTAGTGTGAAAAAATTTACAACTCAGCTGTTCTTGTTTTCATTGGCTTATTAACAGTGAGGAAAGCAGCAAATTATTTTTTTTTATTTTTTTTTTCCCCTCGGAGGAAATGTCACCAGAGGCGTTTGCATATGTACAGAGGGAGCCTCAAGTTTGCCCTGCAATCCATCAGCTGAAGGCCAAAGGGAAAGCTGTGGTAGAAACATCACGGGTGAGAAGTGGGGAATTGCTGTCTTCCCTGCCTTCCAGGTTCGTGCCCCTGTGGGCTCAGTGCCGCTGTGGGCCATAAAGAAGGCTCCCCGAGCCAGGCAGGCTGCCTGTTCCCTCATCTCCCAGGGCATTCCAATGGACTTCTTAAGTAAATCCACGTTATTAACCGAGAACATTCACCATAAATCCCAGGTTACCGGCCCCTGAGCAGTGCTCGGCTGCTGAGGCTCAGCAGCCACCCCAAGAGCCTCTAAATCACCGACAACAACTGTGCTTTCCAAAGGAGCACGGACAGATAAAAACCACATGAAAAGTGGGAAAAGAGTAGGTGGCACGGCAGAACGGGGGATATGAAAAGGAGGGCAGGGCAAGGTGGAAGGAATGAAAAGGGGATGCAATCCACTGTGCTCTGTGCTCACAGACTCTTCCTTACGCTATATTATTACAATACTATATGAAATATATGCGTATAATATATACTATTGAATTATAAATATGAGCCCCCTCCACTCCCTGGCAAACCAGGAGCTCCTGCGTGGAAGGGGCAGAGGATGAAGGCACTGGGTCTGTCTGACAGCTCGCTCATCGCCTGCCAGGCAGCTCAGGAGCAGCACGGTATGGGAAATGTGTCCTGCAGAGGGAAGGTAGCCGTGGGAGAGGGCAGGGCTCCTGCCGCGGCTGGGGAATGGCAATGGGCTGCTTTATCTGTGGGACAGCTCCCTCCTGGAGGAGCCAAGGGGAAGGGCTGTTGGGAGAGATAAAAGGATGAGCATGGATGTGGCAGCGGGGAAGGCTGGGCGGGGAGGAGGGCGAATCTCATCCGGATATCTCAGCAGTGTGTGCCATCGAGATTGCCCACAGGGAAGAGATTACCCAGACATAGGATCCCAGGGATGAGGGCTGCAAGAGGCCATGCTGAGGTTCACTCTGTCCCTGGCAGGGTCCTTTGCAGCCTCGTGTTTCTCCCCCTTCTCCACAAGCCCCTCCACCAGCCCTTCCTGTGGATGAGCCACACTTCACCAGTGACCAAGAAACCCGTGTTTCCCTCACTCCCTACTCCTCAGGGATGCTATCTGCCCTGGAACCACAGCAAGGGCATGAACCTGGGCACCTCTTCATACCCCACCTGGTTTCCATCCTTCCTGACAGGTCCTTCTCAAGCCTCTTCCAATATCCACAGGATTGGCAGATGCCAGCTCCTGGAGACGAACAACTCCTCCCCGAGCACCCACAGTGTTCAGGAGTGATCTTGATCCCTCTGGGGCTGAAGAAGCGTCCCAGGGTAGGCATAACGTTTGCCCCTGCTGCTGGTGGCAATTAGTGGCTTTGCAGTGAGGGTTAACAAGGGATGGAGGAAGTCTTGGGGCACAGTCACTCAGCACAGGGGACAGGGAGGAGATTTCCCACTCAGCACTGGCTGGAGCGAGCTGATGTGATGCCAAATGAGGTGCTACACACAGGCCACACTCATCACTTGGTGCCTGTGGTGACCATGAAGTGGTGTCTGCCCACACCAGCAGAAATAATTACCCAGAGGGGAGAGACTGGAACTGGGAAAACAGCCCAACCCAACCAAACCTCTCATCTCATCACAGCCATGCCACGGTGGCAGAGACCATCCCCTCACGAACCACATCTCAACAACTCCCAGTTTGAATCCAGCTCTAAGGCTCTGCCCTCAGGTGACACAAACCTGCACCTCTCAGAAACTCCCCCAAAATTCCTGAATTTTCTTAAAACAAGCCACAACTCACCTACTTACTGCAGACAACAGCAGCTGCAGGGAGAGGGCTCGGCTGTTGGGTACAGAGAGAACAGAATAACTCTCTCCCTCTAGGGAAGGAGGAAGAAGGTTTAGAAAAGTAATAATCTGGGAAAGCCTATGCTTTAAAAAAGGTGAAGAAAATAAAGAATGGCACATTATCCAAACAAAATCTGAGGCTTTTTTGAAGAGGGGCAGGGGTAAATCAATCCTTTTTTAATAAAACCCTGAGCTTTTAATAAAGTGTTCACACTGATGGGCTGGAAATATTGTAAGAAAGAATTAACTTGGAGCTATTGAGACTCTAGGGCAAAAATAGCACTGATTCTACATTATTTCTTCAACCCAAGGTGTTCCTGAGAAGGAGGGGGATGGTGCTGAAGAATTAAAACTGTTTTAATGACATTTGACACGTATCTGTACCATTCTATTACAAGGGAACACAACTCCTGGGCTGGGGACCAAGTGCCAAAGGGCTCTGCCCCCACTCCTGCCTTCATGTGGCTCCCAGTGGGATGAAGCACATGTTCACAGGCCTCAGCAGCTGAACTCCAAAAGCAGGGGCCCATCAGAACAAGAGATGCTCTGCAAGGAGGAACGGCCCCTCTCCTCCAGCCCCATCAAGTGGTGTGGAGAGCATGGAATCACTGAATCATGCAGGCTGAAAAAGCCCTCTGAAAAATTTCATCGAGCCCCAAACACTCCCCAGCAGTGCCAAGGCCACCACTAACCCACGTCCCCAGGTGCCACATCCATATGTCTTTTAAATCCCTCCACGGATGGGGGCTACACCACTGCCCTGGGCAGCTGTGCCAGGGCTGGACAACCCTTTCAGGGGTATTCAACATCAGCCAGTCCACAGATGCTGTGAGGACAGACACCCAAAAAAACTCCCAGGATGAAAAGCACGCAGCCAAGCTTTGCCAGAGCTGCAGGCAGCGTTGGTGCACTCGGGAGAGATGTCTGAGCCACACTGGGATGATAAACAACATCAAGAAAGAAGATACAACACCTCCAGGGACAGCAGAGTCTCTCCCCGCTGCGTCCTCCTCCTTTGCCTGATAAGAAGTTGCTTTATTCTCAGTGTCACAATAAGCACCTGCCCAAAACGCTTCTAAATGATGCTACCAGATCCCAGCCTGAGAAAAATAAGAGCTACAACGGCCCCTCTCTCCCCTCACACACCCCTCCACCCCTTTCTCTTCTTCCTCCCTTACAGGATTAGGGACTTGAAAGGCAAAGCAGAGCCCAGCGTTGCAGCAGGAGGAGGGGTGGGGGGAAGCGCTTCAGAAAGCTGCCACGGCAAAAAAAATCCCATTTCTCACTCCTTAATTCCAGTCAATTCCAGTCAAAGGGCTGATAGAGATCTGTTTGCGGTAATTTGCTGCAGTTTATCCGCTCCTTTCACCTTCTATCGGCTCTCCACTGCCGCGCTGCCTGACATGCTGTTACTCGAGTGAGGAAATTAAAATTTGATGCAATAATCCCAAACAAGGAGGATTTTATTAGGTAATGTATACACTTTCGATGAGGTATTCTCGCCTGATACATTGATAGAGGGGCACAGACATGCTGTGCTCCACAGATAAAAGGAGAGGCAGGAGAGACGGGGAGCAGGCGCGTGGAGCAGCAAGGCCTGGCACTGCGGGTTCGGGGCTGGGATGGGCTGAACTGAGCCCTCTTCGAGCTGCCGAGCCCAGTGTCAGGGTAAACATCACCCAAAAATGCACTGCAGCCTGTTGGCTCCACCTGGGTTTGGACAGAACTTGGCCAAGCCCAGACTCCTCACCCAAATTCGCTGTTATCATTGTGGTAACCGAGATGTTCTCTCACTCTACGGAGGCAACAGCTCCCTCAGGGGGTAGGGCAGAGCTGAGGAGACTTTACACAGATTATACAGAATCACAGAATCACAAAATATTATGAGTTGGAAGGGACCCACAAGGATCATCTAGTCCAACTCACCATCTAACACCCATGCAGAGACCGAAAGCCCATCGAGCAAGGTTGGAGAAGCCCACTGAGATCATCGAGTCCAACCCATCTCCTAACACCATGTCATTTTTATTTTTATTTACTTCCATGGGGAGACAAAACCTGCACACAGTTAACAGCTGGACTTGATGATCTTTGAGGTCTTTTCCAACCTAGATGACCCCGTTTTAAACCCTAGGCTTGCCACAGCAAACCACACCATTGTTTCAGCAGTGGAATTTCTCCAGGGAAGGCTGGGAATTTGGGTCCAAACCAGAAAGTGAGACCACTCAAAGTAAACTCCATTTCCTGCAGTCTTCCTGGTGGGACACCTCAGTGCCTTTGGAGATGCTGTAGGTGGCCAGGAGAAATGAAAATCTCCAAACCTGCCAGAAAAGTGCTGCCTGGTGAGCACTCCTTCTTTCCTTTCCTGCAGCAGGTTACACGGTGGGCATTTGCTGCTTCCCCCTCTGCAAACAGTCCGTGTTCCAGGCAGTACTGTGGTACACAGCAGTGTATCAACACAAGCTGACCCCTGCCCCTTAACATTCATCATCATTTCAAAGACATTCCCTTTCCTGGATACCAAGTCACTCCACGAAGGTGATGCAGTCTACAATTTTTAATACTCATGGGACGTCCATTCCTCTAATTTCACCTGAGGCTTTTTTCCTCCTGGCTAAGGCTGATCTAAGTTGTAGTTTTTCATTTCCCTGCAGCTCACTCTGCCCACCCCAGGAATACTCCTCAGTCTCAACAAAACTTGCATTTTGTGCCAATAATTAAGGAATAAGCCGTTTTCTGGCCATCCCTGGGCCAGCAGAAGTTAATGTGATGTCTGACCATGGGATTTGGGGCAGTAGGACTCAGCCCTGCTGGTCCAGCACTCTCCATGTCTGGGCTTTGCTCCAAAGGGAATAAAAAGGCATAAAACTGAAGCTCACTGGAGTTCCCTCTTCCCCTGCTTGAACTGAGCCATCAGGCATTTTGCACCCCAGAGATATTATGGGATGCACTTGTGATACGGGCACACACCATGCCACGATTTTGGGACAGTTTTTTCCGGCCATACACAACAGTATTTCCCTATGGGCAAAGCGATGGGATGCCTTGGAAAGGGGGATGATGCTGGGCAGGACTGGTGCTTGGACTGAAGGTCCTGGGCACCTTTGCTGGGAGCAAACAGTTCCCAAAGCCCAAGCTGCCCTGAATTCTGCTGTTGAAGGGGGGGAAAAAAACCAACCCACCCTCATCTCTGCTGTATTTAGGGACTGGGAGACGTTTTTCCACAAACAGCAAGTTTGCTGACAAACCGAGTTTCAGAAGAACTAAAATGATTGGATCAATTTGGCAAAACCTGGGGGAAAAGACTCAAAGTGCTGAAATGGCTGATGATTCTGGCATTTTCAAAACTGCCTCATTTCAGGAACGTTTAAATTTTCCTTCAAGTTTTCGATTGGAAATGGCATGCAGATAGACCATGGGGAAGGACACGGGGCGATTGCTTGCTCAGAATAGCACAAACCTGCGTTACATTGCAGGGAAAAACCTCAGGAAGACATTTAACTTGGGGTTCAGCCTTCCTGAACCCCCTTGCTGAGGCTCCCTTTCTTTAAAAAGGGCAAAATATATTTGGAGCTGGCTGGACACACGTTGTTTCAGACAGAAAGCCCGTGGCCCTGCCTGTCAGAGCGAAGCACAGCCCTTACCGGGGGCGAGTTCTCGTAGATGTTGGTGCTGTAGGGCAGGTTGATGAAGATGGGGTCCATGTCCTGCACGTCTGTGATGGTGATTGCCAGGTTGGCCAGAGTAGACAGCGGCTTGTTTTTATCTTGGTCCTTGAAAACACAAAGGGGCGGGGAGGGGAGAGAAAGGATTTCTATGAGAAACACATGATTATTCAACAGCATCAAGTCTCCTGCAGTTGTAGTCGGGCCAGAATTCCTGAATAGTGGAGGTAATCATCTCTTTTTCGAGCTACCTCCCTCTAAGCTGAAACACAATATGCATTTCATTCCAGTGTCAGCCCTTTCAGATAAAGCAAACACCAATTTAGTTTTCATCACATTTTGAGTGAAAATGCAGCAACACTGTTCCAAATATAAATCCCCTCCTAGCGCAGCCACAGCCTGGGGTCCCTCTGCATGGTGATACCCAGGTGTGGGTGCCAGCAGTGTCTCACACCAGCACATCACAGCACAGTGTCTCACACCCTCAGCACAGCTTGGGTTCCAGCAGCTGGAGAAGGACCCAAACCCACCAGCTCCCTCATGTTCCCACTGCTCTTCCCAACCAGTCTCAGCTTCATTCTCTTCTGTATTTGCTGCTCCAAGCTTTGGCAGAGGGTGCACACACCCAGTGCTGCCCTCGGCTCTCACAAGGGACTACATGAGCTTTAAACATCCATCCCAACCCAAGTGATGCCATGAGTCTATGACCATATCTCCCCTTTCACCACATCCCATCCCATTGGGATAGTGCCTCAAGCACTTTCCCAGAGCAAGACCCTTCCCCAGCAGGCAATGTCACAGCATGGCACTGCCACCAGCTTCTCCTGGCAGTGCCTTCCTGCCAAAGTCTTTCTTGCTGAAGCCTCATTCCATGGGTGCTCAATAGCGACCCTCTGCTGAAAGGGCAGGAGCAAAGAGACAGCACACAAAGGGAAGGAAATCAGTCTCCCCTTACTCCCAGTCAGGCACTGTGCTGGAAGGAGACCAGCAGAGGTTACCACACACTCCTGCAAAGCGGCTCTGAGCAGCAGCAAAGGCTGATTGCCAGAAGATTAATGTTAATTTAAGCCATATTCAACAACACAGCTTGTACATTATCCTCTTAACCTGCGGGCCTCAGTGTTTAGGGCCCAGATGGAGGCTTATTTCTGACTCCACTTTGTTGTTAGTGTTATCAGGTTGAAGTCCTTTGTTTCTTCAGGTAATCTTCTTTCCCCTCCCCTTCACCTCTTCAGTTTTGTTTAAGGCATCACAGACAGCTCTGAAGGAGTTTCCTCGCTGGCCATGTCTCCTGCTGCCCTTTCCAGCCTCTGTCCGCCCTTGCTGCCTCCATCCCCGGGGCCAAACAGCTCCTGCCTTGCCCCCTGAGCTCCTCAGCCCTCCTTGCAGCCATCCTGAAATCACCACCAGGCCAGTTCAGACCACGCAAACTCTTCACCAGGAAGGCAAGGGGCTGCATTTGCTCTTCCAGCTTCTGCTGCTTACTAGAACTGATGGAGCCAAGGAGACACTCCCACAAGCTGCCATCCAGCCCAGTCCAGAGGCTTAATACTGCAGTCTTTGGGTTCCTTGAGCTGGAAATCAAACCACTCGATGCCAGGAACACATAGAGCAAGTAACAGGTTACCAGGAAGTTGTATTCACCCCACACCAGCAATTTTTCAAAGCTGGACGGGGCTTGAAGCAACCTGGGGTAGTGGAAGGTGTCCCTGCCCATGGCAGGGGGTTGGAACAAGATCATCTTTAAGATCTCTTCCAACCCAAACCATTTTGGTATTCCGAGAAGTCCAGGTATGCTCCCTTTCTATCTTTGCTGGTAACTGCACCTGGGTCATGAGGCTAGATGGAGATGGATGGGCCAAGGGGTGACATTCTTGCATCCCTGAGGAAAACAGGATCATGGTAGAAAGTCACGTTTCCATCGGGGATTCTGCTTGATCCCACATTTTCCAACCTGCCAGATAATTCAACAGCACATCCCAGGAAAGCGTGTCAGTCTTAAACTGCGTCAGGGGAGATTTAGACTGGACATTAGAAGGAACTTTTTCACAGAGAGGGTGATCTCACAGTGGAATGGGCTGCCCAAAGAGGTGGTGGAGTCACCGTCCCTAGAGGTCTTTAAGAAAAGGTTGGATGATGTACTTGGTGGCATGACCTAGATATTAGGGTAGTGTGTTACAGGTAGGATGGTGTGTTGGTAGCAGGATGGCAACAGGTTAGGTAACAGGTTTGGCTAGGTTAGGTAATAGGTGATAGGTTGGACTCGATGATCTCTATGGTCTTTTCCAACCTTACTGATTCTGTGATTCTGTGATTCTGTGACAGACGCTGATAAGGAAGCGAACAAACAGAGCACCTCTTACCACTGGAGTAGTAAAAATAAAATGAGGGCTGTTTCAGAAAAAAAACCTCCCCAAGCTTCTGGGGAAGATTCCACAGCCTGGAACACTCAGGGCTTGGGCTGAAAGGTTGTGGTGTTTGCCCGTGGCCCTGCAGTCTGTGAGTGCTCAGTCTCCATAGCCCTGCACAGCCCTCCAGTGTCCTCCTGACATTTGTAGTTCTGCATCAAGACAATGATCTTGATTAAATCACATGCTTCAAGAGTTCTAGCCAGCTGCCTGGAGGGGGCAGAGAGGGTTTTCCCCCCCTCTCCTGAACACGGAGTCGGTTGGATCTATTGTAGGGCTGAAACTCACCTTCCTCTCCTGAGCCTGAGATGGGGAAGGAGCTGCCATCCAGAGCACCTGCCTGTGTGCTGCTCCACATTCTCGAGCTCTCACTGGATTTAATGCCAGGGAAGAAGTTTCCCATTCTCATGGGGTGTAAATTTGCCCTGATGGACATATTTCCCAAGGTGCCCTCCCAGTATGGGGGCATTGACTGCAGTTAAGACCTTGGTTTCTCCTCTGTCCACCAAAAATTTAACTCTTGATGCCTGAACTTAATGCAGATGAATCTGCTTGTAATAAACCATGATTTATAAGGAATGAACTGGGAGGATTCAATGGAACAATGAAATTGTTCCCTATGAGGGTGGGGAGGCCCTGCCACAGGTTACCCAGAGAAGGTATGGCTGTCCCTGGATCCCTGGGAGTGTCCAAGGCCAGGCTGGAGCAGCCTGGGACAGTGGAAGGTGTCCCTGCCCATGGCAGGGGGTGAGATGAGATGGGCACTAAGGTCTCTTCCAACCCAGACTGTTCTGGGATTCTCTGATGCTATGAATGTATGGCCTGTACTGGGTTCCATCACCCTTGGAGCTGATTCCCTTCACGCAGAAGCCCCTGCCACATGTGAGGTGCTGCTGGAGAGGCGCAGCTCTGCTTCCCGGAGCTCTGAAACCACCCAGGCACTGCACTGCTGTGACACCTCGCTAAGTAGAAACCGCTGCACGCACCCAAGAAGACGCCAGAGCAGCACAATAAAATAAACGAGCAACATCCCCTTCCCTACCACACCCCCCTCCAGTCCTGCAGCAGCCAGGGTGACACTCACCGTGGCGTTCACCTGCAGCTGGTAGGCCTGGGTCACCTCGTAGTCCAGCTCCCGGGTCACCGACACGATGCCGCGGCCGCTGTCGATGGCGAAGAAGTTGGAAGGAGGCTGGAAGGAGTAAAGGACGCTGCCCCCTGCCCCCTGGTCCGGGTCCGTGGCGTTCACTATGAAGATCGGAGTGCCCACCGGAGTATTCTGGAAAGGAAAAACAAACATCAGCAAAACTGCACACCTGCCTATTTCCCCATCAAACTCACAGCGGCAATTTGCTTTCCCCACCAAAAGGGATATCCAGAGACACGGCAGCCTGAGTCCTGTGTTTTCAAGGCATTTAGAAGTTATACAGCTGTACTCTTTATTACAGTATTGCAGGAGCTATAATAGTTGTTACACACTTATAATAATGGTTATACAGCTCTGGTCAAGATGACACTCTATCACAAACCTTTATTTTCCCACACATCCCAACTTTCCACAAAAATTACTCTCTTTGCTGAAACTTGTTTTCTGCCTAAAGGCACTTTTATTTTTGACTCAGATTCCCTCACGGGAAGGCATTAAATATCAGAGAGCTTCAAAAACAATAATAATAAAAAAAAAGGCATTAAATGCAACACAGAACTTAATGTAGAAGTCAAAGTTGTAGTTTCCACAGCAACTACAACCTGGCCCGATTAACGCAGGCATGAACAGTTACATCGTCATAAATCTGGAACTAATCTACATGCATAAAATATGCAGCTGAGTGCACAAAAATCAGCAATGGCAAGTGCAGTTTGGCACTTCTTATTGTTTAACTTCGCAGCGGGGAGAACAATTATCCATTTTTGGCGGAACAGCTGCATGTTCCTATGCAAATCTTAAAATGCATATTCTTGTCTCTTTCCAAAGGCAGAAGCGCAGCAAAAAAGGCTTTGCCGGAGCCCCAGGCTGCAGGTACAGATGGATCAGGGCACGTCCCTCTGTTTGTGACATGGTCACAGCCTCGTTAAGGGTTGACAAGGAGCTAAACTCAGAAAGGCAAGACAGCAAAGGTCAAGAGCGAGGCCTGGCAGCGGCTGGTTACGGCCAGCTGGGATAATACGGATTATTTCTGCAAACCTCTCCCCAGGCCTCTGCATTTCATTGTTAACTTCTTCCGTATTAAATCGCTCGTCCTCAGCTTGTGGAGAAGTATTGTGAAGCATAGAGAAGATGGAAAGGAGGCTTGAGGAGAGGCAGAGCTCAGAAGATGGGGCACTGCCTCCAAGAAAATCCAAATTGAGCCATTCTCAGGTTTTGGGGGAAAAAAAAAGCTTGCAGCGAACCAAAGGCCGTCCCACTACAAAATATGAGAAACCTCACTACAAAACATGAGAAGCCAGGTCCCCATTTGATCTAATCAGTTTAATATACAGCTGGAGATGGTGCCAGCAAAGCAGCTGAATTTTCCCTGCCCTCAGGGCAGGCGGCAGGATTTTGTACAAGCTTGGTCAGATGCAGCAGGGAACCCAGGGCACACTCTGCAACCCACGGTGAAGAATCCAGATTCTGGGCACTCATCCCTCATGCTCCCTGCCCTTGGATGCAGTCAGGGGTGCTCTGGCACCTGAGCTCACCTCAGGCTCCAGCAAAACTCTGCTTCCCTTTTGTCAGTGCTGCTTCTGCCAAGGTGTGAGAGGTTGCAGCTCCCATCTACGTTTTTCATTTCCTTTCTTTTTTTCCCTCCTCTAAATCAAGCTGCTATAGAAAGCCTCACAGGGCATGGCCTGAAGATTATTTTTTAAAGTGCCTTCAAGTTTTTTTGGTGATCAGCAGTCATAAAAGCATAAAAGATAGAGCTATAAGGGACCTCAAAAGAGAAACCTGTCTCCCTGCTACACCTAAATCATTCCCATCCTTAAAGCCTTCTAAGTGATGGAGACACCACATCCTCCCCAGCCCATTTGTCCCAGAGTTTTGCTACCCTTTGCCTTCCAGCTGCTCAATTTCTGGCATGCTGAACCCAGAGCTGCCCTGCTGCCATGTAAACCCTGGACTTTGTGCCCTGAACACTGCACCTTAATCCTGGCTTGTCCATTTAAACTGCTGAGCAACCAGGATTTTTTGTCAGCTCAGGGCAGGGGTGTTGGGGTGGAGAAGCCCTTCAGGGCAGGTTGTGGCGGGTGTTTGCTCTCCAAACACCCCTAAAACACCTCCTCAGACAGAACTAGAGCATCTCCTCATCCCTCTTTTGGGCCACCTGCTTCTCCCCCAGCTCTCAGCAGCCGGGAGCAGCTTCAGAGCATCCCACAGCCCTCCCCTTGTGCCGCCAGGGCACAGCTTCCACCGCTGCACTCCACGTGCTCCACATGCCTTCTCCCATTCCTTCCAGAGCCCCCGGAGTATCAATGTCACCGCACAGAGCATTGCAAATTAACCACTAGACAGACACAAGCAGCACAGGAGTAGGTGAGGGGTTGTACCACTGATGGGTCTGGGGATATTGTCCCGGGGAATAATAATATTCATGAGGATAAAGCTGGCCTTGATGAATATGTTTCCTCTTCTTTTTAAGTGCCCCTAGCCACTCCTTTTAAGATGCAAATCCTCTCTGGTCACCCGTGATTAGGGGGCCGCTGGGCTGGCTGTGAAAGAGGAGAGCTTGATTTCCCCTCATTGTACATTATTCCCTACAATAGCCCCCAAAGCGGGCTTTCAAGGATCTTCACCTCCTCGTCCTTCCAAAGGAGAAGCTGCCCGGAGGGACACGGGGGGCACCAGCTTTGGTGCTGCCAGCTCTGGCATCTGAGGGGCTGTGAGGGAACCCCGGGGCAGGAGCTCGCTGGGGACAGTGGGGGACCACGAGCACCAGGGTGGCCGCACCAGCAAAGCACAGCACGAGGGAATTCAGCAGAAGGGCTTCCAGGCAACAGGAGGAGCGTGGCAGGAGTGTGAACCAGAACAGTGTAGATGCAGAGAGAGGGAAATCACTGATGCTGCCCAAAACACACGGGTCAGTGGGAATATTTCATTACTGAGCATGCCCTTATTCACAGCAGTGCAGGGGTGGAAGGATGCAGAGCTGTAAGGAATGCTCCGGGTAATGCATCTTTTCTCCCCCAGCTCAAATTTTCAAACAAAAAAAATCCCCTCAAACCAGTAAAACCAGCAGTGGGATGCAGGCATCCCAAACCAACAGTCCTCCAGGAAAAGGGGGCTCGTTTTCAATGCTCATGCCCAGGCAGGCACAGTCAGGATTTAAGAGGCTGTCTGCCTTAAAAAAGCAGAAGAAAATATGCCTTTAAAATCCTCTTGCCATTTTTGGGTCAAACAGGCTCAAGATATTCCTCAGCAGGAAGCCAAAGTCTTTATTTCTCAAAAGATGCGGCCCATCATCTAAACAATGAAGCAAAACATCTGGATAAACAGAACTGCCTGGAGCTTGTGTTTGATGGTAAATGCCAGGCAGAGGACACAGCCCAGGGAGATGCCATTGGAAAGCCCCACGCTGGACCCTGGTTTTCCATTTTTAGCATTTGGTTTATGGATAAGACTGTTCTGCATATCCCTCACGGCTTTTCTTCATTAACAAAGATTAATTGTGGTTATGCTTGTCTCACCAATAGGCAAAAATAACAAATTCTATCTTTTTTTTGTCCAAGGGGACACCAGCCTACAGGTGCTTGTGGCAAACAGGTGAGTTTCCTACACGAGTCACCACATTCTGTCATTTTTTTTTAAAGCTTTCCACTCCCCCCAGCAGCCTGCGACGAAGCTTCATTCACTACAGAAAAAAGAACGGGTGACAAAACTGTGTCATACCATTAAATCTTCATTACGATGCCAGCAGATGTGAGATAAAAATAAACATGCAGACAGATGCCACCGTGAGGAGGAGGAGGGCAAACGGGAGTGGGACCTGCTCCCGACCTGGCTCCAGTGTCCCATCCTTCATCCTCCTCAGTAGGAGCAGCTCTAGGAGTTAAAGGGCTCTGGGGTGCTGGGCAGAAAGGCCACTTGCACCTCCCTTATTTTGTAAACTGTTCTAAAAAATGGGGGGTTTTTATTAAAAAAAAAACAACTTCTACAAAGAGGCTGGGGGGGGTGTGTCTAAACCAAAAGCAGCAACACAGAAGAGCTCAAAACTTTAATCGTAAGAAGCCTGTTCTGACTCAGTGGAACCTCAGTAGCAAAGATTTGTATTAAGGTAAGGAACAAACCGCTAAAATCCCTGTTCAAACACAGAAGGATGTTGATGCACAAGGAGGAGGCAAAGGAGAGACCAAGACCTTGTCACCAGAGCAGAGGTGAGATGAGACAATTCGGGTCTCTGAGAGAATCTCAGGATCACCAAATGGGGCAGGATGGGTCACCCAGTCCCACCTCCCTGCTCCAGCAGGGCCATCCCAGAGCACACGGCACAGGATTGTGCAATACCCCCAGGGAGGGACACCCCACACCCTCTCTGGGCAACCTGTTCAGTGCTCGGTCCCTGCACAGGGAAGAATTTCTCCCTCATGTCCAGGTGGGACTTCCTGGGCACCAGTTTCTGCCCCTTGCCTCTTGTCCTGCTCCTCATCACCACCTGAGAGAGAGCCTGGCTCCACACTCCTGACATCCTCCCAGGAAACCGTGTTTCCCTCCCAAAGCTGCCACGGGCATGGCCCATCCCAACAAACACCTGCCCTGGGCTGTCACCTCCCGTGTCACCCTCACGAGTGACCAGACACAGACATGCCCTGTGTTAACCCCGACAGCTGGGACACCAAAGCCTTACAAAGTACTCTCTGCAAAAGGGTATCTAAGGCTGAAGAGAAGGTTGTAGGAAAGGGCCTTTTAAAAACATTTACATCTCACTCTATGGCCTCACCTGTAGTCTTCAATATCTTATTATGAATCCTGCAATAAAACGCCTTAGTAATAAAATTTTGGATGGATGCTGCTCCAACACAACACAACAATACAAGGCAGGTTATGGTCCAGAGGAGATGCAGTCCCTGGGGTCACAATGTGAGCATCGTGCTCTGGTGGAAGGTGTCCCTGCCCATGGCAGGGGGTTGGAACTAGATGGTCTTTAAGGTCCCTTCCAACCCAAACAGGTTTATGGTGAACTTGGCAGCTCTGGATTAACGACTGGAGTCAAACTTAGAGGTCCTTTCCAACGTAAATGGTTCCTATGAACCTCCTTCCCACAGAGCTAAAGGAAAAGGCTGTTTGCAGAAAGCCCAGCATCCTCACCATGAGCCCAGGACCACAGCTCCCACAGTGCACAAACCCCTCTGGCTGCTGGGCAGACACTCACCCTGCTAAGAGAGCAGATTTGCACGATGCCTTTGAGAATTTTCCACCACAGCAAAACCATTTCACGGGCCACGGGCCACCAACACCTCAGACGTGCCTCGATCCATCAGTCTTATCCAAGTGGCCAGACACCAGGTGCCCTGCGGGCCAAGGGCTGAGAGGGGGAATAGGTAGTGCTGACTTTTTTACAGCAGGGTCAGGGCCAGACAGAGTAAAGGTGGGCGGTGAAGCGGAGGAGATGTGGGAGTCAGTTTTTCAGATACTCCCTTAAATGCATCCACTTTTCCAACATATAGAGCGAGCAGCTGCTCAGTTTTTAGCTACTGCCTGGGGTTAAACCACGACAACAGCCTTACAAGCTCTGGTTGGGCACTAGAAATGGGTTGTTGTTTGTTTGGGGTTGGTCCTTGCAGGCCTGCTCCCCCTCCCCAGAGGCTGGCCAGGGCCAGGCACAGGACCTCCATGTCACCTCCCAGGGCAAAGTCACGCGGCAGAGGCTGGTGGAGATGATTAGGATGCCGATGGGCGCGTGCCGTACCCATGCAAATAATGTGGAAAAACGGCAGGCAATCTGGCCCAACAGCTGGCTGAAGGTCGATGAGATGAGGCGACGCAAACGGACTGGGGGGCACGGCGACGGGCACGGGGGGCTGGGGCAGCAGGAGCTCTCATCTCCTCATCCTGCCTCCCTTCGCCCCGCATCAAGGTGCCAGCTGACCGCTCCCATCAGGAGATGCTTCGCTGCCTCGTGCTCCTGTTACATCTCAGGTCAACCTATTACTCCTAAATAATTCCCTGCTTCTGCTCCTGGCGGCACTTTTCCCTCTCCCTGCCTCTCCGGCGCGCAGCGGGGCGGATGAAAGGAGCTTTGCGCTCCGCTAAAGCCAGCTCAGACATCCCTGTGCTCCAGGCAAAGGCTGTCCCACCCATCCTGTCTCATCACAGGCAGGGAGGAGGGCTCGGGGCCTCCTGATCTCAGGGGTGCTGAGCAACAGAGCTGCCGTGGATTGCCAGCGCTCTCCTCTTAAAGCTGAAGCTCTGTGTCACTCACAGCTGGGCTGCCCAGGACAGATTTAAGTCACTTATCCCTGCCCCAGCTCTCGTTTTCTTCAGGATACAGCTCAAGGGGCAGAGTAAGAGCAAGTGCCAGCCCCTCTCCCAGACCCTGACGAGATCTAAAACCCAGCCCTGTGTTCTGGTTTCTGCGCCCATGCTCCATCTCAGGAAAGATCCAACAGCCAGACAGGGGCCCTTGCTCGTGTGCCAGCTCTAAATGCTCACATGGATGTGCACAGACTTCCAATTCCCGTGTTCTTAATTACACTTTTAATTACATTTATTAATTGCATTACTGTGCATCCAAGCCAAGCAATTTCCAATTTTAAAGTTTGATTTAAAAACCTGATAATTTCCCTTTTTAAATTCTTTTTTGTATTATTTTTTTGCTTGAAACTCGTCCCACCTTTCAATCAGCTCTCATTAATATGTATCTCTTGTTGCTATCTCTATTAAGTGACCTCCCTCATTATCGGGTGACACTGGCAAACGGCCACCGCAGAGCTATAATTCAATTGAGGGGCTTTTGAAAACACCATAAACACAGCTGGAATAGATGCATTACAGGAGCTGGAGAGGAATTAGCTGCTGGATAACCACACTCCGAGCTGAGAGCGCTTATCCCCGGCAGACACAGCCCGACTCAACACACAGCGCTGAAAAAAGGGGCATCACAACCAACAGGGACACCTGCCATGCTGGGAGGACAACGGTGCAGCAGCCCCACGTGGGACAGGATGCTCTGGCATCCCGTGGGATAAGGCTGCTTGCTTTTTCCAGCCCAGAGCTGCCCCGTTTCCCACCAAAGATAACCCTGCCCTTGCCAACATGGGGCCTGGATGCCTCATGGGTGATGTGACACCACCAAAATCTGGGTGCACTGGGCTCTGCCACCTCTCTCCCCTCGCTTCTGCAGCACAGATCCTGAGGGGGCAAGCCCAGGAGATCCTAGAATGGCTTGGGTAGGAAGGGCCCTTGAGGATCATCTAGTTCCAACTAGCAAAAGCCAACCCCTGGGAGGGGGCAGAAGAAAAGCACAGTGCCGCAGTCACTGACTCAGAGCCCACAGCCAAATTCCATCCCAAAAGCCACATTCCCGATGTCCAGCCTTCAAGGAGGAGTCAGGGCCACACCAAGGGCTGGGAGGCAGCCTGTGCTTCCCTCCTCGGCCCTATTAGGTCACTCTCAGATTTGGAGACGGCAGATGGGAGCCCAAGATGGTCTAACAAGACGTTTGAAAGTCAGACACAAGCGCCAAGAATGTGAAAACCTGTCAGTCAGAGAGCTCCTGGCTTCTGCAGCACCGGATCACTCCTGCTGGAGTGATTTTCCTGCTGGAAAAGGGCGTTTGGAGCCACCTCCCCCTCTGCAAGGGCATCCACGGCAGATGGCCCGGCCCCCCTTTGGGTCACTCTGCCAGAGACAGTGGGCACGGAGCAGGTGGATCCAGGTGGCCACTGCCAAGGTCTGCACTCGGGCACTGGCAGAGGCATCTTTTGCTCAGGGAAGCAAAGGCAGCCCTGACCTGCAGAATCCGGAGGGATTTTCCACTACCCCTCCTCTCAATATTAAAATTCAGCAGCGAAGTCAAATCACCAGAGAGATTTACTGCTACCAGCCAGCATTCACTGTGGGGTGAGAGGAGAAATCCCTTCTCCAATTGCTGCCTGGGGGTGATGCCATAATCTGGACAGATTATATTTTTTTAATATCCTTTTTTTTTTTTTTCAGTTGCCACTAACTTTCACTTTCTGGCCCCCCATGGCAGCCCATTGGGTGATGCTCTGGATGGCAAATGACTTCCATTAAGGCAGAGCACTCATACAGTGCATTACAAATGAAACCCTAATGACAGGACACCGGCAGCATCGCTCCTACTTGATATTAATTGGGTGCCACTTTCTTTTAATGGTACATTAATTAATGCAGAATATCAACGGAAGTCCACGACACCCACATTAATACAAATGAATTCATTACCATCAGTGTTACTACAAGAAATGACAAATAAATCTGTAACAGTGGGACACTTCAAATAATAGCCACGAATCATTAGGTATTGTCTTTGTTTACACAACATACTCCAAATGTATACATAAAAGCTATGGATGCTTATCTAGTCACACAATCCTCTATCTGCTCTTTCCTGGCTCCCAAGCTGTCCTGAGACACCTTGGAGGAGATGGCCAAGGAGAACTGGAACTTGCTTTCACGTCACCTCACTGCCTTCCTGCTATCTCCTTCTCTTATCCCAGCACTTCTCACTATCTCCTTCTCTTGAATCTACAAAAGACCTTCTGATCTAGCACATGTAATCCTAGAAGGAGGATTACCTTTCCTTCCTCCATCTCTTGTCCTACCATTCCAGCCAGGCAGACAGAAACCTGCCCTCTTTACCACTGTATATTTTTATTTTACTGCTGATTTATCCCCAGTTCTGGTAGAAAAACTAAAAGCCCCTTTCCAGCACAGAGCATCTCACTTCTGACCACAGCAGGAGCAAGTAACGTGTCCTCAGAAAAGCAGGTAAACCCCCCTCCCACAACTCTCTTTGAACTCTGGGATTTGTAGGTCCCAAAGATCCATCAGCAAGAAACTCCTGCAAAAGCCTGAGAGCAGGTACTGCCCTCAACACGAGCCAAAGAAAATCCATACATACAGCTGTGCTGATCTAAAAAATGCCTCCCTGTCTTCCCGGGGATGGCTTCATTACTGGAGGAGGGATCGATACGGGTTCAGCTCAGGTCTCACCAGGCTTTGCTCGTGCTGAAGCAGCAAACTCCAGCAGGAAGAGTTTCTGTCGCGCCACGGCACGGCTCTGCTCGAACTGTCTCCCACCACCACAGCATGGGTGGGCAGTTACACATCCTGGACAATGGAATGTGCAGGGAAAACACAGTCTGTGAGGTCTGGCTCACCCTCAAACTGCAGGACAAGCCAGGAAGGAGCTGGACCAAGAGAATTAGATATGTAACACGGAAAGGGAAGCTGGCAATCCAGAGGAGAAGCATTGAGTCTCCCAGTTCAGTGTGACAGCACAAGGAATGGCATGTGCCTCACACTCCAAATTCTTCCCTGCTGCCATGCAGGCTCTGGAAGATGGGGTTATCAACACACAGCACTAAAAGAGCAGAAATTTAAGTGGGATGTTACTCAGAGGGTGGTGAGCACTGGCACAGGTCGCCCAGAGAAGCTGTGACTGCCCCATCCCTGGAAGTGTCCAAGGCCAGGCTGGACAAGGCTTGGAGCAACCTGGGATGGTGGGAGGTGTCCCTGCAATTATGTCACCCCAAAGCTTCTCTTTTCCAGGCTGAACAACCCCAATTCTCTCAGCCTTTCCTCACAGGAGAGACGCTCCATCCCTCTAACCACCTTCCTCCTCCACCACTCCCTGGCTCATCACACCCCAGGGTCCAAACCTTTGTCAGGGGCATGGCTGGTGCTTGAAGAAAAGCTTTGTGGACCAACTTTAATACAAGCAAGTAATTATAACACCGTAGCTCAGGAATGCTACATTAAACACCATCCCAAGTTGGCAGGATGCTCCAGGAGAGCTCCAACGGATTTTCTTGAAGTCCTCAACTCTGACAGCCCAGGGAACTTGAGAGCCCCCTCCTGAATCCCAAGCTCCCATTCAAACTCCCTCCTAAGCTTGGCATGGGGAAGGATGGTAGCGAAAAACCTCTAGAAACCTTTTTTTTGCGGCAATTCAGTGCATCTGCCTGAGGCCTCATAAACTCCATGTTGAGACAAACAGTTTCTCTCTTCAATTTCTCCCAGCGTTGCCAAAGGAACCAGCCTTCACAATCCAGCCCAAAGAACCAAACACGCTGGGCAGTCACATCAGAAGAGGGGTCAAAGCAATCAACTGGTGACACCAATTGTGTCAAGCAGATTTTAAAAATGCCTTAAGTGGTTTTAAAGAATATCTAGTGTTCTATTATAAAAGTCCTCAGTTGGTGTGTTGTTTTTGGTCGTTTTTTTTTAAAAAGAGCCCCGATATGCGAATGCCCCTGGGAACATGGCAAGGACCAAGGCAAGGGGGTCCTGCAGCCTCACCACAAGGATAATGCAGGAAAAGGCTCAGAAAGCACATTCCAGCAAAGGATCTCTGCCTTAAGGAACAGAAAAAAGGTGCAGAAGGAGAGAGAAAGCAGAAAGGAGCTGCATTTTGGCCCTTTCCTAGAAACACAGGGGCAGCTCTCCCCTCCTCCAGTCCATCACATCTTTTCACAACCAGCAGAGGAGATCCCAGCTCTGCCAACACCCTTGCCGGGTCCAAGGAATTAACACAACCTAAACCTTTAGCACTACCTGAGGGGTGGGGGGGGGAACCAACCAAACCCACACAAACGCAGTGCCACACAACCCTGCAAAGCCTGGCTGAAGCCATTCACTGTCAGACACTCCCCTGAGTCCCAGCCCTTTCCCAGGTGCCCACATCCCTGCAGCAGGGTCAGACCAGGCCTTATCACATCTCCTGTGGCTGAGGACTGGGATAGAGCCAGGCTCTCTGCCAGGGCAGGGAAAACCATCCCTGTGTGTCCCCCCCCTCACCCTCCTTCCCTCACTGATTGCAGCCCCTGGTCCTTGTGCTGATTGCAGCTGATGGGCCTGCCTGGGTTCTGCCCTTCCACACCAGTCCCTCAATTAGCAGGCTCTGGTTTTTATAAAAGGCTTGGGGTTTTGTGCTGGCTTTTTTTTTTTTTTTTTTTTTTTTTTTTTTTTTTTTTTAGAGTTCGGCTCGCCAGTGTATTTTTTGCTTGGGCTCTTTCCTTCCCTGTCTGGATGTGCTGATGGATTTTGGTGCTGGCCAGAATTCTGCAAAACCAGGTTCGCCGGGTAGTATTAACTTCTAACCTCCGTGTAAAAATAGCTGCAATAAAGCAGAGTGAATAATATGGGCTTCACCTAATGTAACTTTGATTAAAAAGTGCTGCCCTCTTCATCACTCCTGGGTGGTAACTCCTGAGAAACGTCCTTCCTGAGGCCTGGAAAGCCAGCAAGGTCTGGGCAGGGAACAGCCAGTATGACACCAGCCCAGCAGGGAAGGTGGAGGGAGCAAACTCAGAGGAAAAGCTGACAAAACAGGGGAAAAAAGGCAGATTCCTGCCCCTCTGCGGAGCAAGGCAGCCCACAGACCCCTTTCCAGCTCTAGCCTGGCTGCAGCACCAAAGCACTGCGGTCCAGCGCTGAAAAGCCTCATCCTTTCCCTTGGAAGACCTTCCCTCTGATGCAAAAACCTCCACGTATTTAATTATTCTCCTCTTGACTCCTGGTGCTGGCAGACTGTGGCAGGAGCTGTTTTGTTACACATGCAGGAGGAGGCAGAGGAGGTTTTAATTTCACGCCATGCACCAGGAGCTGCAATTTTGGACACTGTTTGTTATCTGACTGCCGGCCCTATCTCTGGTCCCGCCGCTCCTCAGGCAGCCGTGGCCAGTTGGCTTTTTAATTTATTCTCTTCTAGGATGGGGATTCTGTTCAAGTGAGATCCCACACTGCCCAGCCATGCCGCTGCAATAACAAAATGCCTTCGGGTTTGGAGGTGTGACATTGTGCCAGGTTGTACAGCCATTGGCACTTCTGGGGAGCCGCAGTTCCTGTTGCCCAAAGGAAATCCCACTGCTGCAAACCATCCTTTCCTTCAGCTTTTGTTCACCCAGAAAGAAAAAACAAAAAAAAAATCACCTATAATGGGACTGAAAGCAATTCCCAAATCTCCCCCCTCCTCAGATGGGTGAGCTGTAACCAGAAATCAAAGGATGGCCTTCTAGAGAGTGAGAGGAATTCTAGGATGGTTTGGGATGAAAAGGATTTAAAGACCTTCTAGTTCCACCCCCTGCCATGGGCAGGGACACCTTCCACTATCCCAGGCTGCTCCAACCTGGCCTTGGACACTTCCAGGGATGGGGCAGCCACAGCTTCTCTGGGCACCCTGTGCCAGGGCCTCCCCACCCTCACAGCCAAGAATTCCTTCCCAATATCCCATCTAACCCTGGGATTTGTTCAAAGCCATTCCCCCTTGTCCTGTCACTCCATTCCCTCATCCAAAACTCCCCTCCAGCTCTCTCATAACCTCGTCAGAGGGGCTCATTGCCTAGCAGAGGATTGGGGATGACCTGGAAAACGGCTGCCCTCAGCTCTCCAGGCTGATCCTTCTCCAGATGAAGTATTTCCCACATTTCTGACAAAAAAACCCCAACCCTGACACAGGCTGAGCACTTCTGAGACGACCACACTCCAGGGAAACTGCCCCCCAGAGATCCTGCTGCCTGAGCCTTCCTCCCCTACCCTGACCCCTCTCTTTCTTCCAGGGTGGTTTGTCAATACGGAGTTGAGATCTCCGGCAAAGGACTCGGGATGAAAGAAATCAAGAGCAGGTAATTGCTGCGTGAAAATGACAGCGCAGCGATTTCCACAGACCCAGCCAGAGTGTGGAATACCAACAGGCACCGACAGCGGACAATCAATACCTCCCAAGAGGTGGGATTATTAGGGACAGAAAGGGCCTTGAAAGATCCATAAAGTGCCTGATGACTGACTATTTCCAAACCTGAATGAGAATTGCCTTGGGGAAGATGCCGGGTCTGTTCCGAGGGTGTGCGTTCAGCCTGGGATTGCTGCCACATTCCCGATGGGAGCTGCTAAATCTGGCAGGAAAACACCCTCCCACCATCCCCTGAGACCCCCTGCTTTTGGGGTGGAAGTGGCAGGAACATCCCAACGGGGATTTTAGGGAAAGCCACCTCTGGAATTTTGGCCTCTGCACCGGCATTTCCGTGGGAAACGCAGGAAAAAGAGGCAGCGGGAGGAAACGGGGGGTTACAATTCTTCTTGGCCAAAGCATCCCCACAGCCATTAAAAAACCACATCTGTCCGTTTCACTTATTCCCTGCAAAAGGCAACACAGTGGTGAGTGTCCCTGCCTGCCATGCGGGAGACCAGGGTTCAATTCCCGCCAGGTAGACAGTGGTGTGGTTTAAGAGCTGGACTCGATGATCCTTGTGGGTCCCTTCCAACTCACAATAATCTGTGAAATCTGTGTTCCATCGGCACCTTTTTAATCCCCAATTTTAATCCCACTTCTCTCAACTCCTCCACACTGTGGCCACACACAAGGCCTGTCCCACAGAGTCCCCAAAATGATGTGTTTCTCTATTTGTCACCTCTCCATAAAGCCACGGGAAGACACCAGGATCTCCTCCAGCACTGCCAAGTGAGGATGACGTTGTTTCCAGCCCCAGGAGAGCCATCCTGCTCTCCAGGGACAGCCAAGGCACCGACACAGGACAACAACATTACTTCGCTTCTCCCTGATACAGCAGCTGTACACCTGCCAAACCATCCTTAGGATCAGTCTCTTGGAAAAAAACCACAAATTCCTGCTCCTCCAGATGAAGATTTGTCCTCTGGACATGAACAGGAAGCTCATTTTTAACAAGGACGCCTCCGGGCATTCCAGCTTGCCACGGAGTGCAGGTTTCACACACCCAGCAGCTCTCTGCCAAGAGCAGGCTGCCCAAAACACAGCCTGGAAGCTGCTCTCCGTGGCTTGGGGGAAATTCATGTTCGGCTTAGTGCTAAGCACGTTCAAATACAAGAGTTCCTCCTGGATGAAGGCAGCCAGGAGGCCCAGGAGTTTTGTTTCCTCAGGGGATTTTTATGCTCACAGCACGTCTGGGTAGGAAGAATAAGTGAAACCCAGAAGAGCTGTCTCCTCTCTGACCACTGTGCAGCTCCAGCCTATTTATTTATTTATTATTTGTCTTTTCAAAGGTGAAAATACAGGAAGATTTTCTTCTAGGAAGAGAGAGGAGAGAAACCCCAGTGCATGCAAGGAGGGAGCGAGGACCCTAAAAGCAATTTTTCAAATGTCAGCAGATGAGAGTTTACCCAGGGACAGCTTGGATGTACCACTTCTTTTCCAAAGAAGAGTTTTATCTCTGAGTGTGCACCATTCAACTCATCAGGTGGATTACACACGTAGTAAGAAAAGAGCAAGGTATGAGATACACTCCAAAACTTTTATTCAGCAGAGTTTCTTCTGTTACTGTCTATTTTCTATTAAATGTAAGAAGAATTAAAGGGTTTAATTGGAGGAGCTATTTGCTAATATTTAGCTCAGACCAGGGAGGGAGGGTCAAAAACTAAGGATGCATTAACCCACTCGGGCAGGAGCAGAGATGCACCTGCATGTGCAGCCTCCAGCTCTGAGAAACTTGGTCACAGCTGGCTCAGCACCACTCTGGGAGCTCCCCTGGGAGCTGCAAGGATGGGGAAATCCAGGGGTAAGGGATAGAGGACAGGAGGAGCAGAAAAATAGTGACAGGAAGACAAAACTCCTTCCTTTCTACTGCTGGCACCCTCCACTGGCTGAGCTGAACCTTTTGCACTGCTAAATCCTGCATCCCTGTGCTCCAGCATCCCACTCCTTTGTGCTGGGAAACAATTTACTGGGTCCATGCGCCTTCACCGTGGTTTTGAAGGCTCAAATCAGAAAACCACATTTTTAAATCCTCCACCACTGCCGTGGGCAGCCCGTGCCAGGGCTGGACAAGCCTTTCAGAGGAGGCTTTTTCCCTAATATCCAATCTATACACTCACTGAAGCAAGACACCGAAGCCAAAGAAAAATTCACCTGGCCGGGGATAACCCAGAAACACTCAGGCTGCAGCCCAAAGTGCTCACAGAGCCATAAATAAAAAGCAGAGAGAGGATTTTTTGATATCTTTGACGCGGTTCTTGTTCTCAATATAGTCAGTTTCCTTGGCTGAAGACTTAACCAGGAAAATTAAACAAAAGCATCTCGTCAAAGCTGTGAGGAGGAGGATTTAGGGCTGGGGGGGTGGTGAACCATCACCCTTCCAAGCCCCAAGGGGTGAGAGCTTGGCACGGGGGCAGGATTGAACCCCACGCTCCGCCGGTGCCCACCTGCTCCGCCAGCAAAGCCCCATTAGAATGCAACAAGCAAAATAACGTCTCAAGAATGCATCTCCTTCAAAACAGCTGCACCCAGCAAACATTATGTGGCCTAAGACTCAAATGCTGCTCTCCTTCCCATCACTCAGGCTCGGTGACGGATTGGCTGTGTGGGTTTTGTTTTGTTTATTACTTCTAATGACTTTCTCATTATCATTTCGCTGTGAAACATAAACGATGGTTATGGGAGAAATCATATTATTTGGATGGCTTTATTAAATTAGAGAGCAAATCTGTGTGTATTTCTGGCTCAGGATAAATGTTTGAACTTTGAGAGGCCAAAATTCATTTTCAAACAAAGCCATTTTCAGAAGCTCTGGAATCAGTGGTTAAATTTGCCCTCAGCTGCAAGGGAGATGTATGGGGGCATTTCTCAATTTAATCCCTCCTAGAGATTTAACCAAATCGCCAAACCAAACCCCTGCTCCTGGTTCTGCCTATGAGAAACCCGAGACTTGTGGAACATAATGGAGAAATAAAGGCAAAATAGCGCTGCAAAGAAATTTAATAAAATAATAAAATCATCGTGTCTCGGCGCCCCCATTCCCCCAGACCCCATACCGGGACCTCAGGCAGCTCATGCATTTCTGTGAGTGAAATCACCGTCCTCACACCTTCCCAACGAGAGCTGGGGATGTGCTTATTCCTACGGGACTAGGAGCAGCAGCCGTGCGGGTGGGGAACTGTGCCGGTCCCGGTTACCTGCAGCAATCAGACATGTGCCACCCAAAATACACCACCGAGACGTCTGGCACCTCCTCCGCAGCAGGATTCCTGCGGGACCCACCCGCTGGAGACAGTGGAAGACAAGAGGGTGTGAAACACACCCAGAGGATGAGAAGGCTGCTGCTACACAGGCAGTCTAACAACAGCACGAGTTGCAGTTTCCTGCTCTTTTCCATCTCTTCCTTCCTCCCTCTGAGTTCAAGGAGGGGAACAGAGACCAAGTACATTTCCCAGGTAACAAATCAAAGCGCCCCCTCCCAGCCTTTTAAAAGCAGCACCTGCTACTGGAATAAGTGTTAAAAAGAATAAATTCCCCCAAGCACACCCAAAGGGGAAAAGCAACAGGAAACCCACCCTGATAAAAGATCTGTGGAATAAAACCACCAACCCAAAATGTACAGCCTGCAACAAGCAAGCAGAGAGAAATCCCTGCTGGAAACAGGAAGAGTGGAGGGGGAATATTTGGGGTCCTCCCTTCCCCACTGTGGCAGGGAATGTGACATGACCTGGAAGGAAGAGGCTCTGAAGCAACGGGGAGTCAGAGGGTCTCAAGCAGTCCCAGCACCTGGTGGAAGCACAGGATGAGAAGGGACACAGAGCAGGAACATGCCAAGCTGGAGGCAAGCAACAGGACCAAAGGAACTTTGGGAAAGCAAAGGGAAAGGGGCAGTTTGGGCATGAGCAGCTGTACTCTCTGCAGTAGGATGGAAAGCAGGAGTCAGTCCCACCTGTCCAAAGCAAAGTACATCTGGCCACTCTTCCTACACTTCCATAAGCTGGAAATGACCAGAAATGCTGCCTGGGACATGCCAATCAGCCCTGGACATCATTAACCCTCCCCACGCTGGTGGCGCATCACCCCTTGCCCAAGGGAAAGGGAGGGGGAGAAAGAAGATGACTAAGAAAACTGAAATAAATGAACTTAACATGCGAGAAGAATGAGTTAAATTCTTGTCTCAGACTGTCTGGGAGCTCCAGGAAACCACCACGTGTCACCACCACAATCTCCCCTCCAGGGACTCCCACTGGATAACTCAAATCCCCTAAAACACTCAAGAGCACGTTTCTTCTCCTTCTGTGCCCTTGCAGGCAGATTTATTTCAATGAATGCCATGCAGCTCTTCCTCTCCTTCCTCCTCCTCCTCCCCCCCTCCCAGGGCTCCTGCTGGCAGCTCTTTGGGTCTCTGACCCTGACCAGTCCCACTAAAGCTGTGACACCACCTGTGCCTATAAATAGGAGGAAAACAACGCTGTGAATCCTCCCCATGACCCTGGTGCAGGAGGACCTAAACCAGAGGAGATCTCTCTGCCTCAAGTCTGAAACCCACCAGCCCATATCCTGGCATCCCTCATCCTCCCGTGGTATTTAACTCCAGGAGGAGACTCGAGGGTTCACATCCCCGAGCTTCCACAAAAACACTGCTTGAGACCATTTCTTACCTTCCCCACAAATGCTTTAAGACAACTCTTGAGCAGAGACTGGAGAGAGGGGAAAAGAAACAAACCACCCCCACAATTCCATCAACTCTGACAACCCTTTATTTATCCTGTACGTGTCCAGTTGTATCAGATTTCTAAACCCACAGCCAGGCAGATGTTCCAGACGCTCAGGCAGAAGGCACAGGTGTATCTGGGAGCACGCAAACCAAGGGATGGTGTCTGAAAGCAGCTTCCCAGGGCCTGTCCAGAGCCTGCACCGAACAAATCCTTCAGCTGCAGCAGACAGCAATGAGCAGAACCATGTTTCACACGCCACCTGCACCTCGGGATGGGGCTGCAGCATGGAACACCTTGATGAAGAACTGATGTGACAGTCCTTCAGCAAACTCCCGTGTCCAGGAACGACGTCCTACCTCTTACAACAAAAGGCTGGAAATCCTATAAACACGTTTATCCTCTGCAAAACATCTCCTGACACCAAATCGATGGAAATAACCTGCAGCCTTTGCCCACAAGGAAAGCACTTGCTTCAAGCACAAGGAAGGGTTTGTGCCCCATTCCCCTTCTCTCCCAGTGTTGTCACCCCCTTCATTCCTGGCCACAACATTTTCCAGAAGGAAGGGCACCCCAGAGGATGCAAACATCCCACTGAAAGGATGAGGAGGCAGAAGAAAAAGAGATGAGCACCTTCTGTCAATCACCTTCTCCAAACTCATAGAACGGGAGAAGGAGAAGAGGCAAACCCTCTTGGGAGGCAAAGCCTTTGCAAGTTAAATGTATCATGAAAAAGAAAACTTCTGTCACTGCTTAAAGAGGTTTCTGACAGGTTTTCATTTGTAACCTACAAACAAATGCAGTTTCTCATGCTCCATGGAGTCCAATATCACTTCAGAGCACACCTGAACCCAACTCTCCCTTGAAAAGCTGGAGAAGCAAGCACATTAAAACAGCTCTCTTCACTGCTTTTGGGCACACCAGAAATCTTTCATTTCAGGAGCTGCACCTAAGTGCCCGGGAGCACAACCTGAGCAGATAGAAACGGGTGCTCAGGATCACTTCAATAGCTTTGGGTGGACCAGTTGCAGCTAAGTCAAGCCTAACAAACAAGGCATTATTATACAAGACAGAAAGAAAGAGTGCTTTGCCCTATTTTAAGCTACAGTCAGGTTTCAGAAATTCTTTTCATGACTCAGTTGATGAGACAACCTGGTTGTAACCCAACAATTCAGGTCCATTTGGGGACAGAAAGTAAAGGGAAGAGTCACCCACCCACAGCAGAGTTAGGGACAGAGGAGAGAAATGAGAACACAGACCACCTCAAAAGGCAGAGACGTTGGGGAAAGGCTTCCCAGAGAAGCTGTGGCTGCCTCATCCCTTGGAGTGTCCAAGGCCAGGTTGGAGAAGCCTGGGACAGTGGGAGGCTGCCCCATGGCAGGGGGTAGAATGAGTTTTAAGGTCCCTTCCAACCCAAACCATTCCGTGATTGTATGAACATGGCCCTTGGCCTCAGCCTCGGCTCTCCATCTGGAAGCTCCAAATCTGCTACAAAAGCACTGACTGAGGAGCAGTCCCTGGTACCTGCTCCACAGCTCCCACAGTTCCTCCTTGCTCATGCATTTAAGAGTTTAGCCAGCCCAAAGAGTCCTTTATGAACATTTACAGATCCAGCAGAGTCTGGAACTCTGTATTTCATCTGGACAACAAAACCAGAGCATTTTTACCTCTTAATTTTGTGTTAATTTTGGCTCCTTGCTTTCTTTTCTGCAGAGTTCCCAAGATTTCATATCAGCTACTAACTCATCCCTCCTCCTGAGAGCAGGACGAGCTGTTACAAAGCCTAACTTTGTCACCAGCCAGAGGAATCCTCTAGAAAGAAAACCTGCAGGAGGGAGATAAGAAGCATCTCCTCCACTCATCGGAATTCAGGGAAAAGACCAAAACAAATACTAATGAGAGGCACTTAGCTGTGCCTGTTCAGCAATCAATAACGCTCGACAAGGTGCACAATCAGGCCCAGCACCTCGTGCCGTGGCTGTGTCAGGGGCCCAGAATGGAGGGTCTTGTGCTGATCCCGTCCTTGAGGTCATGCTAGCAGCTCCCCAAGTCCCCATCCCCTCCCACAGACTCCCTCGGCTAGAGAGATGGGACCAGAGCGGTGACAAACACCTCAAAATTGTCTTTAATAATTACATATTCCTCTTTTTTTAATACTTTAATTAATCCAGTCCTTCTGACGATTCCAAAATATCACCTCCTCGGCCACCCCTGTGAATGCACTGGAGCATCTCTCCATGTACGGGTGGCATCTGCCTACCAGGTGTCACAGGGAGGGAGCACGGGGCTGCCTGGGGGACCTCTGGGGACAGCAAGAGGCTGTGAGCCCGGAAGGACACAGGGAGATGTCACCGGAGCTGCACAGACTCTTCAGAGAGCAGACCAAGGATGGAGGTCACAGCTCAGGAACCTTCTCACCTTTCTGTGCTCCTTTCACACAAACCCTCCATCTGTCACTGGAGTGGCTTCTCAGCCACACCCCTCCAGTGACCCTCTCCCAGCCCTGCCTGCTGGGGAGGTGGCAGAGGAGGTGGCAGAGGGGACCCAGGCCAGGGGCTGCACTCCCACCTCCCGCTCTTCCAGCAGTATTCCAGGCTGGACTTCCAGGGCTCTTCAGCAGGACCTGCAGCGCAGGCTGCGGGAAGAGAATGGCTTTCAGCTCAATTACCCTTCACATTCCAATTCCATAACGCTCCAGTGAGGCTTTCTAACCAAATCCCCCCCCCTCAAACAAAGCCTGCCTGCTGCAGCCCGGCCTCAAGCACGGACGTGCAGAAGGGATGTGACTCACAGCCCTTGCGAGGCTCTGCTTTCCTGTCTCTGCCTTTCCTCAAGACCTCCTCGAGGCTGCCTTCTCTCCTTGCCAGCCCCCCTCCTACCATTTATGGGGCACCTTCGTGCCCTTCTTCCAGCCTCTGCTTGCCTCTCCCAAGCCCCAGACACACCAGGCTCCTTGGAAACACAGGTTGAGGTGGGAGCAGCCAGCAAACACCCCAGAGAGACAGGCCAGCACAGGGCAGACCCTGACACCACTTTTCAGAGGTGCCACCCTAAGAAAAGAACGTGGTGAAGCGTTCACTGCTTGCTGCACCTAAGTGAAAAATAGGTTTGCTGCCTCCCAGGGAAGGGCTGACCTCCTCCCAACATTGTCTGAGCAGATCAAAGACGACGTGCGAGCGTGTGGTGAGACACCAGCTACGGAAGGTGATGATGAGGGACAGATGACGAAGCACATGTCCTGGAGGTGCAACCTTGCTGAAAAAGCACCACTTGCCCTTCAGACAGGGCAGGTCTCGTGTTCACGGCCCTCAGGAAGGAGGTCACCAAGGGACACCCCTGCAGTGAAGCCCTGTGACATGTGCTGGGACACCAGGCTGAGGATCCCATTCACGTGAGGAGGATTCAGGCCTCCCAGCCCACCTCCTGCAACTCAGGCACACCCCAGACGTGAGCAGAACCTTGCAGGGAAGGCAGATGTGCCCATCCCCACCTGCACAGCTGCTGCTCTTTCTCCCCCACACCCATTTCCCCCAAAAATGAGGACTGGGGTGACTGCAGTGCCACAACCCTCGTGGGGCTCATACCAGCAGAAACAGCCTCTCTGCAGAATTTCTTTCCCCAAAGGCGTGAGTCAGACACAGGAAAACAAAACATCCACCTGTCCTGCTATTTCCCCAACTGGCCAAAAAGCCCCTTGGATGTTTCACAGGCCATCAGCTCTCTGCTGCAGTGGAACAGCTTTGTGTTTAACCCTCTCAGCCCCCCTCAAAGGCAAGGCACGGGCAGCTTTTCCTCCTGGGAGGCTGAGAAATCTGCAGGCACACATCTGGCTGCACATTTCCAGCACGTTTAATAGAGTAGTTTTCCTACTGCTGGCTCAGTAGCTCCTGACCCGTGCAGATCTGGGGTCGTCCAAATCACAAACGCAGCAAAAACTGTTCCTCTTTCAGACTGTTCATCCAGCTCTGGGTATGGGATGAAGCACAGGTAGATCCCTCTTTCCCCAGAGCTCAGAGAACTACACTCTCAACTTACCTCTAAATAAAGATTGACTAATTAGGGAAAGACATTTACATCTTCCACTCATGGTAATGAGCTGAGAAGTGCTAAAAAAGCATCCCTTTGATGAGCATCCCAGCCTGTGAGTTATTACAAACTCTACAAACTCCTTTTTTATACCAGTTGGAAGGCGGTGCTGGTGGCCAGGCTGGCACAAACAGCCAGACTCCAAGTCATCTAAGCTGGAGGTGCCTCCAAACACAGGTGAGCAACAGACTCAGCACACACAGGCTGGGCAGGAGGTGGCTGACCTGAGTAAGAGCTCCTCTTCTCCCTTCCCAGTTTCATCCCCAGCTGCAGGACAAGCTCGTGGAAGTGAGGTACCATGAGGAAAGCCAAGGCAGGGTTGAAAAAGCCGGGGGTTTTTGGTGTAACCATCAGCTGAGCCCGGAGCTGGGCAGGGTGGGGCTGAACACACCTCAGGGACAAAGGACTACCATCCTAGCCAAGGTGACAGCCACTGCCTCTCTCCTGTCACCCACGCACCTCCTGACCCTGAAATCTTTGGAGACGCCTTGCAAGGCTCTTTGTGCAGCCCCTTGGCACACGAGTGTGTGCCCCAAACCACCCCAGGAGCTGCTCACGCTGAAAAGAAGAGCAGAGCCTGACATTTGGAGAGCAAGGCAGAGCAGCAGGAACGCAGCAGGAGGTGGGAAAGGGGGAGGGAAGAGGCAGGAAAACAGCAAAAGTGTATTTATAAAGCTTATTTGCCATGTGTTTGCTCAGTCCTTGGGGCCTGAGGGCAATATTCCAGAGGTGGGGGTCATCTCCACAGACACCTAAAACATCAGCACCCCGCTGTCTCCAGGCCAAGCCTTCCCCCCGAACACATGAACCCCCCTCCACCCACGTTTGGTTTGCATCCTCATTCAGAAAAATACATAAATATGCTTTTCAAATCTCCCATAAAGCAAATCCTCAAAACTAAAAACTTCCTTTTTTTTTTCCTCTCCAACCCTCTATTCACTTTCCCTGCTCTCTTCATTATTCACGCTGACAAAATACATCAACCACATTTTAGGTTCCCACAGCAATTAGTGGGTGAAATTAAGTAATGGCTGCCTAATCCTGATTGAAAGTTCTCTCTAGATCAAAATCCCTCCGTTTGTAATGAAAATAGTTCAAAACTGATACAAATAGTTCAGTTCCTACATAAATATTTTAAAAACTTACAGAGAGACAGATTTAGCCTATTATTTTATCACAAAGTATGACCAGCAGTAGAAAACTTATTATACATGACTGTCACTGACACATTACAAACTAATAAAACACAAAATGCAATTCTAAAGAAATTGGAATGAATCTATTGCAAGAACGATTTTTATGGTTCTTTTGAAATGCTATTTCTCCCCTGCTTTGCTGTCAATATGGCAACATTTTCCCTAAATATTTCCATCTTAATTAAAAATTGTGGTTTTATTGGAAAAAAAAAAATTCCTCTTGTGTGAGCTCCAGCTTTGCCTTCCCGTGCTGCACAGAGTGAGGATGTAACATGTGCCCACCTCATGGGTCTGCTGCTGGTCTGGGTTACTCCAGCTGGGAAAGAGCCTGTGCCCTAAAATTCCAGTATCCCTCAATATAGAGCCTTCCAGCATGGCCCAAATCATCCCTTAATTCAGGCACTGAAAGAGGAGCCCAAACCAGCAAACTGCATGATTTCATGGGTAAAAAAAATTCCGTGTATTTTCAGCTCTGGGTCTTTTGCTTCCTGGCACGGAGGTGCTGCCACTCCCAGGGTGCCTTCCCAGCCTGAGCTCTTTAGTAACCATTCCTACACCATTCCTACTCCAAGGGTGATGGGCAGACAGGGAGGCAAACAAAACAGGGATGGGAAGGGAGAGGATGCAGCACGAGATAATAAGTTACATCCCAGGCTTCTGGGAGAAGATGGGAAGCAGAGGAAAGAGAGATAAAAGGAAACTAATTGCCAGCAGGTCACACTCGTTACCTCCCCGCTCCTCTGCCCGCGCCTGGCAGCACAGAGCCCTTCCTCCTGCCAGGGACAAGGAAGAGACCTTGAAGCCATCTGCTGCCCAGATGTGTAAGTGTAATTACACCGAGAAGGGCTGGCCTGGAATGTCCCCTGAAAAGGGGGGACACCACCCAGCCCGAGCCTCAGCTGCTCCTGCAGCAGGAGGTGCTGCGGGACCTCAAGCCACTGCTGCTGCTCCAGAGGAACATCCCTGCTCTGAGCAACCCCTGAAGGGCCATCACTACACAGCACCAGCCATTCTAAGCTCAGACATCGTCCTGACCTCTGGGATGAGACTGGGACAGAGCCCTGAAATCGGCTGAAATGTTGCCCCAGCATCCAGATGAAGGAGCTTGGAGAGGGAGGAGGATTTTCCTTGTTCCCTTTTCTTCCAGGAGGAATGATTGCTGCTCTGAGTCACTTTTCCCTGCTTTGCCTGGGTTCTCCTCAGTTGGAGGATGCTGCAGTACACTTTCTCTTCCTCAAGACTATTTCCCATATGCCGAGCACGATGGCTCCTCCATGGAGGCACTGGATTGCTTGCTGCCCCACACTGGCTTCCGTCTCCATGCTAAATCTGCTGTTTTCTCCCCTTTCTGCTTCCTCCTGTCCCACTCGCCCATCCCAGCACCACACTGGCCAGGACAGCATGGCTATTTCCAGCCTCCAGACCACCCCCCTCCCTCCTGCAGTGCCCTTCCAGAAGGAGCCCAAGTTTTGCCTGGTGGAAATGACTGTTATCTCCAGGACACTTTACACATTACTTCCACGCCATTTGGAGTTTTCCGCCCCAGTAGTTTCTGTTGCATCTCTCATTTCCCTCCTTAGTCACGTGTATTAAAGGACCAGGGTCTCCTGTTCACTGGTGAATCCAGACAAGGGACACTGGAGACTCTTTCTCCCTGGGACCTCAGGATCCTCTGACATTCTCCATCTGCTCCCACAGTAAAGGCAGCAGCAATGACAACGAAAACTGGCTCACAGATGACCCTCCGAGGGAAGGATGCTGCAGGTCTGAGCACCAGCTTTGTCACACCATGGCTTCAAAGGAAGAAATTACTTAAAATGAAGGTGGTGAGGCCCTGGCACAGGTTGTCCAGAGGAACTGTGGCTGCCCCGTACCTGGAAGTGTCCAAGGCTAGGCTTGACAAGAGTTGGAGCAACCTGGAATATGGAGATGTTGGCAGGAGGTTGGACTAAATTACCTCTAATGGTCTTTTTCAACCCCAACCATTTTAGGATTCTACACTTACCATGTTGCCCACGCAAACCCTTTACCTAAACTCTGTATTTTTCTCCAAGCACTACAGTCTGTTTTGTTTAAGTGCCTTTCTGCAGTCCTGGTGGAAGAGAGCAGGGAGAAGAGATGGCAGCTGGTGCCTACTGTGCTTCCCAACTCTTGCCCAAAGCATCCAAAAGCCAGAAGGAAAGCTCAAGACGGCGCCTGCACTTCCCAGCCCATTTATGTTTCCTTGCATGTGGAAAGTGGGGAGCTTTATGAATATTCACTAACTTGCCCCAGAGCCAAACAGCGCAAACTCAGTCTGACGACTTGTGCCTTGTTCTCCTCCCTCGGTTCCTCTCTGCTTGCTGATGCCTCAGCTCCTCTTCCCTCTGCTCTTCCCTGCCAGTGCAAGCCAGGAGATGGGCCCTGCACAGCCTCCCCACTACTGATGGCAAAAGGTGCCCCATGACAGCCGCCTACATCCTGGCTTGTCACTTTTCTCCATGGAAAGATGTGTTTTAACATTCAGTCTTCAAGCAATACAGAAAGAACCCCATACTGGCACATCACGCAGGCCGAGGTTGAGAGGGGAGAGGAGAAGCCAGGATTTTTTTGAGAGATATTATATTCTACCCAGTGATTAAAGAGCTGATGAAACTCTCTCCCAAAAGGATTAAACCCAGCTAAAAGATGGTGTTCTAATAGATGGACAGCATGGCTGCACTTAAGGACTGTTGAAAGGCAGGCACACGCTTCACACTGTGTCTCTGCTTCCATGCGTTTGCAGGACAAGGTTGGAAAAGTAATTAAATGTTGCATACTGCTTCTGCTACTATGTGGAAAGGGGAAATGTCAGAACATATTGTCTAGTGGAAGGTGTCCCTACCTGTGCCAGGGGAATTGGAACTCTTTAGAGTCCCCTTAACCCCAGGCCATTCCAGGATTCCATGGAATACAGGGTGACAGCTCCACGGAGCCAGAATGGAGATTCAACCTGTTATTTTGTCACCCCTCGGGGTGGATGGGGGCTCTTTCAGAAACCCAGTGACAACAACCACAATTAAAAATGAGGATGCTCTGGAAATCTGGGCCATGTTCCACCTGCTGCAAACCTGTGTGACAGAGACTGTCACCAGTTGGATCCTCACCTCCTCCTTCTCCAACAGGTACCAGAGGTGAGACATCAGCAGCAATGCCAATGGGATGCCAGGATGGAGGGGTGATGGAGGAATCAGTTTCCTTTCTGTGATCTAATGAACACGGCTTGAGTAATTCCCCCTAAAAGTGTTTGTTGCCTTTGTGGGAAGTTGTAAAAACAACAAAACAAAACACCACAAATAAATAAATAAATAAATAGAAGTGCATCTGATTTGCTGAGGAGGAGTTCCAAACACTTGCACATTTTGCACACTCGAAGGTGGCAGAAGGAAGGGAAGGCTGGGATTTGGGGAGAAAATTATTCACTGTAAATTAGTTTTTGAGTTCTAAACTCCACATGGAAACGTAAGGGCAAGGAGAGAAGAAAACCAAGGAGTGGAGAGAAAGTGTGGGGGGAAAAAACAAGAGTATTAGGGTTGGGGGGGAAGAATCAAGGAAGGAAAGCAGCCAGAAAGGACTGTAGCCCACTTTTACAATGTGCTTGCAACATCGTCCTTAGCAGCTGTTATCGTCACCTTCACTGTAAAGCCTCTTTATTTAAAGAAGGGGAGGGAAAGGAGCCCCAAAAGGTGTCTGGGAGCATGGAAGGGAATGGCAATGCTGCCCAAGTGGGAGCTCCCACTCCTGCAGCTGCTTCGTATGCGCGGCGTTGGCCGAGCCTGGCAGTAGAATTCTACGAGCCCCTGAAGGCGCCCGGGCAGGATGGCAGGAAACTGATGCAATTACTGACATTATTACCATTAAAGCAAAATAATAATTTTAATTACAGCAAGGGCTTTGGGGCCTTTCCCTGCTCCTCCCTGCCCCTGCTCTCTGTGTAGCACGGCCTGGTTCCAGACTGTGTAACGGGACAGGGCAGTGACT
Source organism: Pitta sordida (assembly GCA_013390025.1). Taxonomy (NCBI): domain Eukaryota; kingdom Metazoa; phylum Chordata; class Aves; order Passeriformes; family Pittidae; genus Pitta; species Pitta sordida. The sequence goes on along the minus strand of WEKX01027434.1, from coordinate 186,090 downwards.
GTCCCCTCCTTTCTCTCCCCTTTCCCGGCCTAATATTTTTCTGCACAATTAAGAAAAAAACACCATAAAAGCCACGATTTCAGCTCCACCATCACATTAAGGATGGAAATGGTGACCAGCAGCTCGCGAAGGCTCAATCCCAGAGGCTGCTCCCTGAACAGAAGGGACTGCTGCTGATGGCAAGTGCCTGCCTGCCTCCCAATTAAAATAAATCCGTAAGTCAGAGCTCAGCTCGGGAGATGCGACACCTGCAAGATGGACTGGGCCTGCCTCCACAATGCTGTGTGCTGCCCAGAAACTTTCCTTGCCGTCTTCAAACTCTTCTTCCACAGCTCTGCCTCTTACTGGCACTTGCCTGAATCCAGGATGAGAGGAGAACATTCCCAAGGCAGAGGGTTGTGGTCACAGCTGCCTTTTTTTACACAGAGCTCTGTTACAATTACTATGTCCTCATCAAGTGAGATACCTCCTTGGGAGTGCATCTGTCATTACATGAATGGTTGGGGTGCTGAGCTGCAGTCTCTGATTCAGGGCCTAGCTGAGGTCACCTTTTTTGCTGGAAGATCATAGAACCATGAAATGGTTTGGGTTGGAAGGGACCTTAAAGATCATCTAGTTCCAATCCCCTGACACAGACAGGGACACCTTCCACTATCCCAGGCTGCTCCAAGCCCCATCCAACACTTCAAGGATGGGGTGCTGTAACCTCGAGATGTAATACATATTACTTTATAAATCAGTCAGTGTGTTGAACATAACAGGAGCAATGAGATGGGGAGAGCAGCAAGGGAGAGAAAATGCCAATGGAAACTTCTGAGGGAACATCCAGCACAGGAACCAACCATTAAGTGACGCTTCTGCTGCCATGTGAGAACTGCTGATGCTCCAGGGCCAAGAGAAGGCTGGGGACGGTTTGAGCTTGATCAGAAAGTTCAGGATGTTGGGGGGTCATGAGGCAAAACAGCTTTTCCTAAGAAGGTACTAGACTTGAAGTTTGTTCACTTCACAGTACAATTCAGGTTGGAAAAGCCCTTTGTAGGATCAACCATTCCCCCAGAGCTGCCAAGGCCACCACTAAACCATGACCCAAAGTTTCACACAGCTTTTAAATCCCTGTGGGGATGGTGACTCCACTGCTGCCCTGGGCAGCCTGTTAGAGGCAAACAAAGGCTTGTGGAAACCGCTGCAGTCTCCTGCTTGGAACTGGCACAGGACAGCCCAGCGGGCACCCAGTGGGAGCAGTGCACCTCGATCTCACCATCACGCCCCAGAACCAACACTTTGCTCACTTCACATAAAAGCACTGAACCATGACAATCCAACAGCTCCTCGCAGCCCCAGTCAAATGGAAAAAGAGATTGGACTTGTCAGAAACTGAGGCATGGCCACAACAGCCAGCCATGGGCTTGGCAACACTCCTCTCCTTGTTTAAAAGCCAAACTCCGAGACTCCTGGAGACATGGTGCCCTGGGGTTGGGTGATGAGGGTAAAAAAAGAGGGAGAAAAGGAGGGGAAGTGCAAGGGATGCATCCCAGAGGAGAGCAACCCCTGAAGGTCAGGGTAGCAAGCACAGAGCAGCCAACTAACGTCCTACAGCAGCACCACGGGGCACAGGCACACACGTCCTCACAAACTGGAAGGCCATAAAAGTCTATTACAGCAAATCAAACAGCAGCCAGCATGACAGCCATTAGCCTGAAATGAATACACGAGAACTTAATGAGCTCTGTTGAGGCCAGCTTGGTGAATTAAGTTGCCAATTCTTGCAGGATTCCCCTTTTCTTCACAGACTTGAGAGCGCCCGTGCCGCCTCGTTGCCCTTTGACAAGCAAATCACGGGGCGCCCTTGCCCAGACGGGATGGACGATTACACTGGAGCAATATCCCTCTCCCGGCACAGGGGCCGTTCCAGGCGGGTGCCAGGGATGGGATAAAATCCCAGCAAGCTCAGAGGACCAGAGACACGAGCCTGATGCTGCAGCAATCCCTGGTCTGGGACCCAGAGCTGCTGCAGTGAGGAGGAGTTTGCAGTTAAACTGGGCATCCTCTCCCCACAATCCACAGCCCATGCCCGAATAAATCCCCACTCTCACACCAAGCGGACTGCATAAAGCACCAGGATGGGTATTTAGAGGCAGTATTGTTTTTAAAGGTCAGTTTACTTCATGTTCCATTTATTTATGCACACTCTTCCTTTGACTTTCCGAGTGCCACACAACAGCAGCGAGGTTTAAATGGCCTTTGGGTTGCTGCTCCATTAGCTATGACAACTGCGAATCGATACATCCATTTATCTCAAAATTAAAAAGAGAAAAACCCTCATTAGCTGCCAAATCTGCACAGAGCCAGTCTATTCTAAGCCACACTGGTCTCTCCTCTTTCTCCAGGCTCCAGTCCCTCTTTATTCATTATCCACAGGCCCTTTGATTTGGGCTGGGTGCTCTGAGGCAGTTTTTGGTACCTGCACCCTTACTGCCCACCCTCAAGCCCTTTGGAGCATGGGGTGACCTGGGGATGCTGTCTGCCCCCACCAGGTCTTCCCTGACACATTTCCATGCCACACCACCACCAGCTTTGACAAGCAACATGGAAAACCTGTGGCTCAGCACATGCCTCAAAGCCAAGCAGACATCTCCTCGAGAGCCACGTCACCACACACAGAGAAAGTTTATTGCTGACGTCTCCTGTGTGCTGTAGCCCTTGGAGGGTCCTCTTCAGGTGGAGGGTCCCCACTCCCTGCTCTCACAGTGCCTGGCAGGACAAGGCAAAGCTCTCTCCCTGGCAGAAGAACAGAAGTGCCTCAAGGATGCTGGCAGAGCAACGCATTCGTGGCTCATTACCTCTGATCGGTGCCCTTGGTTAAAGATCACGGATAGAAACTGGAAACTGGCACACGCTGCCTTATAATTAGATTAGGCCAAGCTCCAGAAGGGCCCAGCTCTGAAGGCCAAGTGCACAGCGGCTGCATGGGGGAAATAACTGGGACTGCTGTACCCCAAAGAGCCAGCTGGTCCTGGAAACCCTGCCCAGCAGAACCACATCCCTCAGGCACAGCAGTGTGATGTGCCAGAGAGGGGTGCTCAGGTTCAGCCTCCTGTTCCTTTGTTTATTTTTGATCTGGATCACTTGCCCATGGTTCCTCTTCCTTAGCCTTAACCTTCTGCATACGAGGGTGTGTAGGGATAGGACATGGGGCTTAAAACTGAGTGGGATATTGGGAAGAAATTCCCCCCTGTGAGGGTGGGGAGGCCCTGGCACAGGTTGCCCAGAGAAGCTGTGGCTGCCCCATCCCTGGGAGAGAGCCCAGGTTGGATAGCGCTTGGAGCAAGCTGGAATAGTGGAAGAGGTCCTTGCCCATGGCAGGGAATGGAACTAGGTTCTTTTTAAGATTCCTTCCAACCCAAACCATTCTAGAATTCTATGACTATGATTCCAAACCAGCACTGGTGATCAACACAGCTCCAGTTCCCAGGGGAGCCACAGAAACCCATTTCCATCTCTTTTCACATGGGGAAAGGAGTCAGTCCTCTGTAGCAGAGAAAGAGGAAAACCAGAGATAAATCTGAGGGCAGGGGAGAGGAGCCTGCTCTCCCCCAGTCCTCCTGACATCCCTGCTGCTTTGCAGACCTGTGCAGGCAGAGCAGCACTGGGAGGGGTGACAGCAAGGCTGGACAGCTCCCCACCAGCTCCCAGAGGCCTGAGCAGAAGGCAAGAGCCAGGGGCACCTTGTGTGGGTTTGGTCAAGTCATTTCTGCACTGCTCACGCCTTACAGAGCAGCAGCAATGACTGACCCTGTGTCGTTCTCACAGAGAGGTTTTGGATGACTTGGCACAAAGATGAGACTCAAACTCCCGGCTCACACATCACAAGAGCTCTAATGAAGAAACCTCATCCCGGCAGCAGAGGGACAGGGAGGGATCAGAGCCCTGCATGGCATTAAAAACACCACGTAACACAACCCTGGTGCCTCTCAGTTACCAAAGCTGCTGGATTTCACACAGACGCTCCACACACGTGCCCTCATCCAGACCCCGAGGCATTTCTGGGAAAAACTAGCTCTGCCCTGGCCCCAGGGAGCAAGAGGAAGAGGTTTCCTCCACTGGAGGATGTCAAATGCCCTACTAATCCCTCTTTCAGACAGAATACTCTGACCTCCTCCTCCTAGCACCAGCAACCACATCTTTATAGTCTAAATTCACATCAGAACTCTAAGATCCCAGCTTATTTCTGCCAAGCTGAGCTGCAGATGCAGAAACTCTCCCTGATGGATGAGTGGCTGTCTCCTTCCTTGCTGCGGCCAGCACAGAGCACAGCAGCTTGTGGAAACTCTGTCCTTGGGGTTATCCAACACTTGGCTGGACAAAGCCCTAAACAACCTGATCTGACATGAAAGTTGTTGCTGGTTGAGTGGGAGCTCGGGCCACAGGATCTCCTGTGGTCCTTTCCTCCCTATTTTATTCCAGGGACATCATGGGACAAGAAATCACCAGCCAGGGCAGAAGCCTTCGGGCAGTACCCTGCCACAATTCAGGCGTTTGGAGTTATTCCTCAGGTCACCTCTCTGACAAGAGCTGCACATCCCCCCAGCTCAAAGGAAGAGAAAACCAGACAGATTCTCATTCACACTTATTTTCAAACTTCCCATTTGTCACAGGAAAGATGTCACCAAGGCTGCACAAAGCTGCAAATCTCCCTTCTCCCCACCTCCCCCCAAAACCACCATCACTTGGCTTCTGCCCGCTCTGAGACAGAAATATCTTGCAGAGGTTTCATCCTCCCCCAGCCCCACGAGGGCCCAGGGCAGGAGGACAGCCCCATCCATCAGTGGCCTTCCCAGCCAGCCGTGGTGACAGCCGAGGGCAGGGCCAGGCTGCAGGGGGAGGCTGAGGCCATCCCTACCTCTGGAATGCGGACGCTGTAGGGCTGGTTGTGGAACTGCGGCGCGTTGTCGTTCACATCTCCCACCTGGATGTTCACCGTCCCTTTGATCACCTGTGGCCACAAGGACAACAGCAGACTGTCAAGCTTTATGTGTGGATTTAAAGCCAAAAGCTTCATGGCTGGGCTTCCTCACTTGGCTTCGGAGCCAGCGGTGACCCCAGGGCCCCAGGGTGACGCAGGAGGTGCCCAGGTGACCCACACTCATCCCCCCCTCCCCTTCGTCCGTGCTGCAGACCATGAAATGAGAAGTCACACTCACCCCTTGGCTGTCACTGACAGAAAATTCAACCGTGAATTCTGACTTAGTCTGAAAGGGAAAGAGAAGAAAAAAACACATAATTAAAGATACTGTAGCGTTTATCTGCAGATGGCAGGCTTGGGACTTTTAGCCAATATTATTACACGCAAACTGCTTTCAGGACCTTCCAGAAGAGGAGAGGAGCTTGAGTGCCATTACCTGCACTGGGCAGAGAATGCTGAGAAACCTGGATGCCAGACAGGCTCCTGTGTGTTTCACAGGCACGCAGAGATGCTCTGTCCTGGCTCAGGGAGATGAAGGGACTCAGGAACTGACTCCCAGACTAGCAGCTGAGTACTTAAGCTAGGCTCAAGTAGATGAGAGGAGCTCAACCCTCTGCAGGTGCCAGCCAGCCCCAGCTCTCCCTACACGCCTGCCCAGCCCCTGATGCCCCAGGCTTGCAGCAGGAAGGAGTGGAAGGTGAAGAAAAGCACATTTCCACCCAGGGTGTGCTGTGACTAAGACACAGGGATGACGCAAAAAGAGAAGAAAGTCCAAATTACCTTTTGTTTGAGATTACCTTTTGTTTGAGATGACAGTGCAACACTCCATGAGGGCATCTAAATCTTGCTGCTGCTGTCCCAACTCACCTGTCACATTGCTGGGAATACTGGGATAAGTCCACGGGGTCTGGAGTAGGAACTGGCTGAAGTCCCATGAAAATGCCCATACAGTCCTCCCTACCCCTCACTGCTTGAACTAAATTAACAGCCTGGTCTGAAATGGGGATATATTAAAGTCACTGGGGTAAGGGACAAGTGGGGAAGGGGGGATATTTTTGATACCAGGGCACACAGCTCACCACTCACTGGTATTTTCTTCCCCGGTAGTCCTGGCAGTGCCTCCCTCCTCCCACATCCCTTCACACCTGTGGTGTCCCTGCCCTGCCAGAGCTGCTGGAGCACAGAAATTTGATGTTTCCGAAGCATCAGGCAGGAAAGGCTGGAAAGCAAGCCTGAAATGGCTCTCCCTGCTGCAGCTCTGGTTGATTTATTCCTAATGGGATCGGCTCAGGGACAGGCAGCAGCCAACAGTGCCCAGAACAGGAGCTCTGCCTGTGCCAGGGTGGCAGTTCATCTTAGAGAAACGTTTGGGAACAGCTCCCCAGGGCCTCCCCTCTACCCCCACAGCTGCCTCCTCCATCCCAACAGCTGGGAATTTTAGCTTTTCCTATAGGAGGAAGAACTGAAATTCTGATGAAGAGGAGAGTCTCTGCCCCCTGGGACATCCCACCCTGCTGCATCAGAGCCTTTCAGCCCCTTTTTCCCCTCTACTCATCCACGAGAGACAATGCAAAAGGGAAGAGAGGAAAAAGAGGAGATAAGAAACAACCTGTTGAGCATTTACATTTTAAAATCTCAATAAATGAATCAGAGAAAGGTGCCATGTAGCAATTTTTGTCTCTAAAATTATTTCAACACATACTTCTTCAGCCTCAGGATCTGGGTGGGGTTTTTTTAGAAAAATCTGTCTTCCTTCTGATCTTCATAGGAGTAATAGAAAAAATCTTTTAAAATTTATTTTGCCTCTATACATTCACTCCTTCCTCTTTTTCTCTATTTCCATTCTTCCCATACCACTTACCTTACTATGACTCCTTCCTTCATTTCAAGCCCCTCTTTTTCTTCTCTCTCATACAAGAACTGATCCCTTGCTTTTCCTCCACCAAAAGACCCCTAAAATCTCTTGACCACCCTCCCTGGCACTGTAAGGATGGGGAGCAGGAGGCATTTGAATGAGGGAAGGTTTATGACTCACGACAGCAGCTGTTGGCACAGGGAGATGGAGGGGAGAAGGGTGCAGGAAAGCACTTTATTTTTCCAAAGCATCCCTCTTTGCTGGGAAATTTGGTTTGTTCTCCTCTCCACCAGCCTGAGCAGCACCCACCACCTTGCTCATCCCTCCCAACCTCTGGCTGGCTCTGAGCAGGACCCACAGTGCCTGAGGTGTGTAAAGGGGTCTGATCTCCACAACGCTGCTGCTGGCCAAGGCAGCACTAAACACAGGCACCACGAGCACAGGGGACAGAAACTGAGCACACTGCCCAAGTCATATTTTCCCAGTCTTCCTGTCCAAATGCCCATGCTGTCTCTTCCTCCTCGCTCCAGGAATGAGGCAAGGGTCGGGGTTTTAGTAAAGCAGGCACCTGGATGGATCCCACCCTCGCACACCCAGGGGTGTGAAACAGCTTTGAGGCAACAATCTTGCCAAATTTAGCATCCAGCAGCCTGAATGCATAAGAAGGTGAACAGTCTTGATGAGACTGAATAACCTCACATCTCTTCACACACTGTTCCAAATAGTAGAGGATTTAATTGAAACAGAGCTTTAAAGAGAGAGCACGTAGATTCCCCTGACTGCAGGAGCGCTCTGGCTTTCTGGTAGATCATCTCCATTTATTGCTGCCTTGTCTTCCAGGCTCACAGATATTATTCAGGAAGACCAGCAGGCAGTACCAAACCAGACCATCCTGCTTATTGCCCATGTCTCCCCTGCACTGGGGACAGCACCAGGGTGGCCAGGGATGTGGACACTCCTGGATCCCCAGCACAGAAGGGGGAGAGCAGGGATGGCTTTTCCCTCCCCTCAGCAGGGAGCTGCGTTACCTCTCTGTCCAGGGGCTGCCGCAGCCACACGACCCCGGTGACACTCTCCACGGCAAAGAACCTGCTGGCTTCCTCCCCGACCACGCCAAACACCAGAGGGTCATTGTCCAGGTCCCGGGCCAGCAGCTGAGTCACTGAGGAACCTGGGGGACACAGAGAGGACAGAAACCATCAGCAACGTTTGGCAGAGAGGGAGAAAGCCTGAAAACATCCCAGCTTGTCAGGGAACGTGGGTCTGGGGAAGAGCTGGCACCGTCCCCAAACTCTTCTCCTGTGATGCTGCAGTGCCTGGGGCGGACAGGCTGTGCATGGGCTGACTGCTCAGGTTGGCACAGATCCTCTCTTTCCTCACCCCTATCACAAGAGAAGGTCACCTCAGTCCAGCCCAAGCAAGGCCATCTCTGGCTCCAGAGAGAGTGGAGGAACCCATACCTCCCCTAGTTAAGGACAGACCAGTCTCCCTCATGCTCTTCCCCACCAGCAGGCACAGCACCAAGGCAAAGGGTACCCACCATCCCTGGAGCCTCATTTCAGCCCCATGAGATCCTCCTCAAATCATTCTGGGCTTTTCCATGACTCCCCCGAGCATCCTGTTGCCCACTCAGGTGCTCTGCATGCCCTCCTCAGCAGAATGGGGAAGAAAATAGGAGAGAAAAAAAGCTGTTGGATAGAGATAAGGATAGGAGATTCCCTTGGCTGCCTGGCCCTGAGGATGGGAGGGATAAGGACAGGAGGCCACATGGCCTTGAGGATGGGGGCACACACTCTTTGGCAGTACACAAGCACTCAATGTCCCCTCAGATTTCCCCCATCTGGGAAGGGGAGGGAAGCTCCAGCAGGGCAAGAGCTCTGGGGAACAGAGCGAGCCGGGCAATCACCAACTGAGCAGCCCGGCAGCAGTCACGGGGGAAATAATGGCAAGGACTGATACGAGACTCCATTAATAAAGAATTAAACGATAGCAGCATAATTAATGCCAGCCAACATGATTTTATGGAAAATAGACTTTGTCAAACAAACCTGATTTTATTCTTTGATGAGATTACAGTTTTGGCAGATAAAGGTAACTGCAAAGAAATAATAGGCTCCTGTAAGGCATTTGACTTCGCCCAGCGTGACTTGCTGATTAAAAATTTAGTGCCCTGCGACACTGATGGAGCACATTCAGGTGAGGACCCAGCTGCCTGGCAGGTAACAAGGCTGCCAACCTCACTGGGGACACAACAGTGCTCTGTAAAACTGCTGCTGGTACAAACTCAGGTGACAGCATGGCAAATAACTGGGAGGACCACACAGCCAGGTGAAGCCCCTGGTACTCTGGGCTTGTTCGGCAAAAATTTGGTTTTCTGATCCTGTTCCAAACACCTTCAAAAAAGGCTAGTGGGACACAGGGGCAGAGAGGAACATCCCAAACTCCTTCTGGCAGGTATGGGGATCCAAGCACACGAGGAGCTGTTTCCACGCCCTGCCCAGGGCAGAGCCAGAGCACTCTTTGGGAAGTCAGGAGTGACTTTTAGGCTGCAGAGCTTGTTCTGCCAAGGCTGCAGTTCTACAAACTGCTTGGCTGGATGGATCTTCAGGACTGGATGCAAGAGGAAGCCACAAGCTTTCAAGAGCCAGCAAAAGTGCTTTTTCCCTCAAAAAAGGCTTTAAAAGCTTGAACTGCTTCATCTCTTACTAAGAAGAGTGAGATGACTCAGGTCATCTCGAGGACAAAATGTGATAGTTAGCGATGAGTCTTGCAGAGCATGAAAGCACAGCAAGACTCAGTGCCTAGACTCGGACAAATTTCTATTTGGAGAAGGAATAGCAGTAGTTTTAAAAAGAGCAGCTGGAATTAACTACTGGGAAAAAATTCCTTCCAACACAGGTGCAAGTGAGCGATGGGCCACAATCAAAGACACTTTGGACAAAGACAAAACCCAAAGGACTTTATCCAAGCCCGTGATCAGACTGTTCATTTGCAACACTCCCACCTCTGCAGTGCAACCAATGCCACAGATACAAAGGTTCTACACTCTCTCAGACCTTGGGGCTTCGATATAAAACAAGGTACCAGCTTGGTTTTTACGCTGGAGGACACCCAAAGTCATCCTCAGCAAAGGTTTCTTTCCCCCAAGGAACAAGAGTCAGTCTCCATGGCACTGAAGGCCAGTAATGAGGACAAGGTAAATCCAGGGTCAGGCCTCTTTATTCTGCCCAGTTGAAGAGGAGAAACAGACTTCCTCCCCTTTCATCCTATTTGAAACCCCTTGGACCAAGAGCCTACCTGCAATTCCCTCCACAGTGGCAAATACCTCAAACTCCAGAAACTCTTGGGTGCACCTCTGGAAAGGGAAATGATCTTAAAGTTCCTGCTGAACAGGTAAAACATGTGCCACCCAGTTCTAACCACAGACCCATTCATGGTTTGTGTGTTGCAAACCTAGTTGTATCAATAAATAAATTAATCCACCAGCAGACAAATATTTAACTCTTCTCTCTCTGCATTACAGCTGCTTCCCACTGCCAGGGAGTTTGGCTCCTAAATTCAGGATAACCTGGAAAGCGAGGCAAAGCATTTCCAGGCACAAAACACCATCCCACATTCAGCTCTTGCTCCTGGCAGTCTATGGAATCAGATCCCTGTGAAACAGCTCCCTGGGATCAGCTGCTCTCTGCTGCCAGAGGAGCAAAGTTAAGGACAGATTCTGTGGGCAAAGGAGGAAAGGGAAACCCAGCAGAAACATCCCAAGCCTGTAACCTCCTCAACTTTGCCCCAAGAAACTTTATTAGGACTCAGATGAGGCAGCTCAGAACTCCAAAGCGTGAGCTGCACTTGGACCAGCAGTGTCATGGAAGGAGTTGGGGCGCAGTATAACCCCCTTGTAATCCAAGAGGAGGTAGTCAGAGACTTGCTGAGTGGCTTGGACCCTCATAAGTCCACGGGACCAGATGGGATCCATCCGAGGGTGATGAAAGCAGACGAACTCGCCAAGCCACTCTGCATAATCTACCAACAGTCCTGGCTTAGTGGTGTTGTACCACAAGACTGGAAATTGGTCAATGTGACACCCATCCACAAGAAGGGTAGGAAAGATGATCCTAACAACTACAGACCAGTCAGCCTGACCTCAGTCCCATGCAAAGTCATGGAACAGATGGTCTTGTGTGCTACTATGCATCAACTACAAAACAACCATGACATTAGATCTAGTCAGCATGGATTTCAGAAAGGCAGGTCCTGCCTGACCAACCTGATCTCCTTTTACAATCCAGTGACTCGACT
>WEKX01027434.1:114306-174717 GCA_013390025.1 Pitta sordida | reverse complement strand
ATTGCTGTTTACAACTACCTGTGGGGAGGTTGCCGCCAGATGGGTGTGGACCTCTTCTTTCTGGCTGATGACACCAGAACATAGAGGACATGGCCTCAAGCCACGCCAGGGGAGGTTTAGACTGAATGTTAGGAAGTGGTTTTTCACAGAGAGAGTGATCGCTCATTGGAATGGACTGCCCAGGGAGGTGGTGGAGTCGCCGTCCCTGGAGGTGTTTAAGAGAAGACTGGATGAGGAGCTCAGTGACATGGTCTAGCTGGGAGTGTTGGGCTGGATGGTCCTGTGGGTCTCTCCTGGCTCGGAGTGGGCTGTGAGCCTGTGAGGGAACTAGGTTTATGTTCACCACTCTGGAGTGTGCGTTCGGTCTCTGTACGGGTGTTAGATGGTGAGCTGGACTAGATGATCCTTGTGGGTCCCTTCCAATTCATGGTATTCTGTGATTCTGTGACACAAGGGTGGCACCAAATTCTAGGAGCTCTTTTACCAGTTCCCTCCCCTTCCCATCCCACCCTCACAGCCACCTCCAGCTCATTACAGGGAAAAACGTGTTACACGTGCATAAAACACAGATCAGAACAACAAATGTAATAGGAGATAATAAGAAATGGAGCCCTGAAATAAGGAATGAGACTTCACAATTGTTTTATCCCAAGTTTTACCCCAAGGTAAGCTTAGGAACGTGGTATTAAGCCTTCACCACCACAACAGAAGTTTGTCGGAGCTGCCTCCCACTGACTTCCTCAGCACCAATTTGTTGCATTTATTTATTTATTTTGGCTGAGTTTCCTCACCCATTTTTTTCTCCCCCTCTTAATTTCCTGCACAGATGAACAGCGGAACCTGCTCAGACAGGCCATGTAGAGCCAAAGTTGTACCACATCTGTCAGAAACCTCTCCCAGGGAAAAAACCCCTTCCACCTGTGCCAGGGGTCACACTGAGGATGCTGCTCAAGCCTCCTCCAGCCCAAGCACCGACCTGGCTCCAGCAAGGGCTTAGGAAACAGGGACAAATTATCCTTCTGCACTGCAAAGTTATAGGCTCCATTTGTTTCCTCTCAGGAATCAGACAGGGCAGTTAAGTGTCTTGATTCCACCAGATAATCAGAATTTATCTCGTCTCCTTTTGCCTCCTTTTCTCTCAATCACGGCTACTTCTCCCTCTTTCTCACACATACACAGATTTTCTTCCTTCTTCAAGTCCTGAACTTTGATTGACCTCAAGAACTGGTTTGGGTTTTTTTTCCCCGTTGTTGCCTCTTGTTTTGTTCCTCCTTGGATTTTTTTTGCTTTGGCTGCTTCATGGGGTGTACTTTTCCATCCCACAGAGGACCTCTTGTCTCAGCATCTTGCTTGCAGCTGTAAACCTCTGTATTTTTCTTTGCCGAGGAGCAAAGTGGGAAGAGGCATTGTGCCCCCCCAGCTTCTCTCCCCTCGTTTTGCTTTCAAGAGGAGGGATGAGAAAAGAGAAAAAACCAAGCTCACTCTCTGGGAGGATCCCAGAGCCCCCAGAGGCATTTGGAAGTGCTGAGTCTCAGGGTCAGGGAGGGGGCTGGAGGATGAAGGAGCTGCCCAAGTAAGATGCTGACCCAGCCCAGACAGGAATGGGCTGGGGTGGGATGGAGGGCACTGGGATCCAAAAGAAGGGGCAGGTTTCTAATTAGCTGCTTAATAAGCTCCTCTATTGAAAGGTCTGGTTCATCCCCAAGCAGAGTTAATAGGAATGTCTCTGCTGACTGCGCTGGCTTTGGGGCTCAGGACTTCAGGGATCAGCTACACTTGAATATAAAAAGCATTTTAATCCCTGCTTTTAACAACCAGTTGAAAACTGTTTCTCCTTGACTGCCGAGCTCTGGGTTTTTTTCGTTGGCAGCTCCTTGGCTCCCCATCTCCTGCCACTGACCATGGGCACTCAGGGGCTTTTCCAGGACAAAATCCCTGGATTTTCTGAGTAGCAGCAGCAGCAACAAATGGATCAGCAGCCCCGGAGATGGTGGGGAGGGACATGGCCTTGATGACAAGAACAGTGTTTGTGGTCCTCCACCAAGGTCATGAGCTGATACACTTGACTCACTTGCCACTCAACTTCTCAAACCAGCAGAAATTCTGTTAAAAATCATTTTAGCAACCGCACCCTGCAGCAAGGTGGCCCCTGGCATAAGGGCCACCACTACACCTTCCATCCCAAACAGCTGCCATCGCATTCCCTTGGCTCTTTCTCTTTCCTTGGCAAGGAGACAGGACAACTTAGTCCTGCCTTGCTGCTCCAGTCATCCCAGCACAGGTCTCTCCAGTCAGCCCAGTTCCTCACAGCAGCCTGGCCTCTGACGTGCTCGATGGCAGGATTTGATGGATTTGATCTTGAAATTCCAACCCCGTTCTCCTCATTTGTCACCTGCTCCATTTTCTTTGCCTGCAATTCATTTTCTCTTTCACCTTTCAGAAAAAAAAAACCAAAAAAAAGAAAAGAAAAAAAAGCCCTTTCCCAAAGACTTTGAACTGAAAAGAAGAAATGCCAATATTTCTCTTCTGCTGAGCAACAGGAGGGAGAGAAGAGGACAGGATAAAGCAAAATCTAACTTCAAGAAGGTCTCCCATGTTGGGGATGAGGCCTCCCCACTTCCTTGGAAAGGGTGGATTCGGGTATCCCGATGTACCCTGCCCTCAGGGGTACCTCCAGCCCCCCACACACCCACTCAGCCACCTCCAGGCCCTTCTCCCAGGCACGGTGTCTTCGAGCTCATTTCAGGAGCACAACCTCAACAGGTACTCCCTGACCTCCTTCTCAGAAAGAGCTCAGCCCCTGCGACCAAAACTCTCCAGAAGGACTCACAGATTGAGTTTCCACTCCCTACAATTCCAGCTGATCTCAGTGTTCCATGTTTCCCTTCCCAGGGGCTGAGAACATCAGCTATCCCGTCCACCAAGGCTGCCTCCACTCCTGTTACTGTGCAGCAGACAGAGCCAGAGGGGGCAGAAACACACCAACACCTCTTTTGAAGAGTCACATAATGAATAAATGAGAAAAGAACAGTTTCTGCCATCAGAAAAACAGGAGCTCTTTGCCAGTGGTGGGGGGGAAAGCCCTGGACCAGCTGCTCCAGGAACCACAGGCACGGCTGCCAACACCAAGGAGCCAAGCACAGAGGTGACAGGGAAGAGGGAAAACAAATCTGTGCAGTCAAAACCATTTCTGGGGGAGTTTATCAAGCTGGGGAGTGCAAGGCGCAGCAGAAGAGTTTTTCTGAGTTCCCCAGAAGCCCAGAGACAGAGCCTCTAACTCCCCTGCTGTATTTAGTCATTTAAGTGAGCAGCCAGTGTCGAGTCAGAATCCTTAAGCAGAGCTGACAGCCAGTGGTGAACCTCTGAAAGAGGCACTGCCTTGGTCCCCTCAGCTCCCACAGGGATGTTTAAAGCTGTTTAAAAGGCAGAGAGAGCAGCAGCAGGTAAAGAAGAGCCCAGTGTTTGCCCTGAGAGCAGCCACACAGAGTCTGTTGTTCCATTTACTTGCCTGTTTACTGAGCACTGTAGTTAACTTTATAAGACAAATAAAGAAAGGGAAAATACAAAAAAATCAATGGCATGTGGAAATTTCTTGGCATCACCATTAAATCAGACTGAATTGCTGAGGCTCTCCTGGTCGATGCTGGGCACACAGTCCCAGGGTGTTGGCATGGATGTGGGCAGGCAAGTGGCATCCCTTCAATTAAAGTCAACATTGACATGGGTATTACAGAGCAAATGCCCACCATCAACCCTTGGACAGGTGTTACAGCAGCACAGAGAGCAGAGAAGCTCCCCAAAACCACTTCACACACTTGGCTTCATTCTGGGTGCTGTGGCACTGCAGTGGGGGGAACGGCTGGGAGAGCTGGGGGGGGTCCAGACTGGAGAAGAGGAGACTCCAGGGAAACCTCAGAGCCCCTTTCAGAGGCTAAGGGGGCTCCAGGAAACCTGGAGAGGGGCTTGGAACAAGGAATGGAGGGACAGGACACAGGGAATGGTTTCAGAGGGCAGGGTACGGTGGGATTTTGGGAAGGAATTGTTGGCTGCGAGGGTGGGGGGGCTGCAGGGGAGCCTGGCTCTCCTTTCTCCCTGCCTGCTCAGGCTCCGATGCAGGAATTCCTGCCCTCCAGGTCACTCCAAACCCCACAGCCTTTCCCTGGGACAAGGGAAGAATTGACGAAAACTGACAGGACTTTTGTTTCCTTTAGTTTGGGAAGGAATAGGCTGGAGCAGCATGAAAGGGAAAAGTAAACACAATTGCATAAAGCAAACAAACACAGGAACACCCAGGAGAGTAAAGTAAGAAAAGAAACACCTGTAAAACAGGAGTCTGGGTCTGTTAAGATATTCCCAGTGTGAAAAGGGTCCCCATACTTAAAAAACCCTCTTAAAAATGAATTTCCTCTCCAAAGTGCCTGGGAGCCTCGTAATTACCAACAATGATCACAGACCCATTCGTTTCATCCTAAAATTAATACATCATGTTCGGAATGATATCGCATTAATTTATCACAAGATTTATGAAACTTGTACTTTTTTCCTAATGAGTTTTATGCAAATTCTGCTCCATCCATTGTTTGCACCCTTAAAACAAAGGAGAAAAAAAAAAAAAGTTCCCTTGCAGAAGTTGCTCTGTCAAAAAGCCTCATTCACCTTTATTGATATCTGTCCTTTCTCTCCTCATTCCCACACGAGGAGGGGGAAGGAGAGGAGCTGGTTCCAGCCTGGATGAGATCCTGTTCCCAACCAAAGCTTTGCAGCTGAGCCAACCACTCAAGGTTGGCTTCAACTTCAACTTGGCTTCAAGTCTTCAACTAATTTTAAAGGAAATTAACTGGTGGTTCACTCATACCTTTGTCTGAGAAGGGTCAGAAAGCAAGAAGAGCAGCAGGGAACTGAGAAATTAAAATATTTAGACTTTCCAATGTGAACAGTGTATGTTTGATAAACCTAGAGAATAAATACAAAAGGTGGGAGGGAGAGATAAGCACCAAGGGAAACAAGTACTGAGCTTTGAGGTTACAAAGAGCGAAATCACACGACATTAACTCAATATTTTATGGCAGAGCTGTAAATTGGAGACTGGAATGCACAAGACGCCCAGGAAAGCACTTGATGCAGCACTTCACAAATCCCAAAGCCTCCCAAAGACCAGGGCAATTCTCTGGAGCACAGAAAAGGCAGCACGAAACAGGCAAGACAGACCATTTCAGCCTCCACCCACGAGGATGGGGAAGGGAATTCAGGAAAACCCCTCAATATCAGCTGCAGCCCCCGAGCTGTCCTGCCCTGACTCCTGACTAGGCAGATGAACTGCAAAAGCAAAGAAAACCTACATGTGGGTTTTGCAGAAACATCCCAGCAGCCAGAACTGCCGAGGTGTTAAACAACAGCAGAAAGCCCCAACGCTGCCTGGGGGGTTCCAAACTGGCCTGGAAGAGCTGCTGGGAAACCAACCCTGGAACAGCAGCACTGAGTGCATGAGATCCAAACCCTGACTGTGGCAGCTCTGGGGAGGGCAGAGGAGGGTGCTCCCCACCTCTGAAGGCAAACCTGTTCCCTCTGCACAGCCAAAGACCTCCATGAGCTCTGCTCTGCTCCACATCAGCCTGTGCTCGTCTCTGAAACAACGGAACACCCTCCCCACTAATTCCCCATGGAAAACCTACCTAATGCAGTCTTGATTAACATTTCTGACACAAAGTTTAAACCCTAAATCCACAGAATATCCTTTTCTAATTAATTTTTTAAAATCAGAAACAGCCCAGAAAGAACAAGGAGTGTTTCCTGAGTTCCTTCCTGCCTTCTCCCCGACTCATTTCAAAAAGTTCATTTTTTAACTAATGCATAGGTCAGAGGAAAGCCTGTCACAGGGCACAGCGTGGAAGGAAACAACATCCAGACTAACACGGGAGAAGGATCTGTACCACAGAAAAGGCAGCATTTGTACAAGTTTCATGAAAGTAACAGCTAAATTAAGAAAAGTTGAGTGTCCCTCCTTATGGACACAACCCTTTCCCATTAAGAGGAACCAAGGACACCTTCCACTGTCCCAGGCTGCTCCAACCTGGCCTTGGACACTTCCAGGGATGGGGCAGCCACAGCTTCTCTGGGCACCCTGTGCCAGGGNTGCTCCCCACCTCTGAAGGCAAACCTGTTCCCTCTGCACAGCCAAAGACCTCCATGAGCTCTGCTCTGCTCCACATCAGCCTGTGCTCGTCTCTGAAACAACGGAACACCCTCCCCACTAATTCCCCATGGAAAACCTACCTAATGCAGTCTTGATTAACATTTCTGACACAAAGTTTGAACCCTAAATCCACAGAATATCCTTTTCTAATTAATTTTTTAAAATCAGAAACAGCCCAGAAAGAACAAGGAGTATTTCCTGAGTTCCTTCCTGCCTTCTCCCCGACTCATTTCAAAAAGTTCATTTTTTAACTAATGCATAGGTCAGAGGAAAGCCTGTCACAGGGCCCAGCGTGGAGGGAAACAACATCCAGACAAACACGGGAGAAGGACCTGTACCACAGAAAAGGCAGTATTTGTACAAGTTTCGTGAAAGTAACAGCTAAATTAAGAAAAGTTGAGTGTCCCTCCTTATGGACACAACCCTTTCCCATTAAGAGGAACCAAGGACACCTTCCACTGTCCCAGGCTGCTCCAACCTGGCCTTGGACACTTCCAGGGATGGGGCAGCCACAGCTTCTCTGGGCACCCTGTGCCAGGGCCTCCCCACCCTCACAGGGAACAGTTTCTTCCTAATATCCACCTAAACCTCTTGTATTTTATTAGAAGCCCTTCCCCTTGTCCTGTCACTCCACTGCCTTGTAAAAAGTCCCTCGCAGGAATACGGACCAGCACAGGCTGGAGCAGAACATCCCACTAAGGGCCTTCTGGGATGTAGCAAGGAGACCTTACCCCAGGAGTTTTACTGACCACAGCCTCCCTTTCTGACTACCCAGAGGCGCCTTGCCAGCTAAAACCAAGGAGCAGCAGCAATGCCAAGCACCCATAATTTCAGAGGCATCTCCCAGTCAGACTCAACGCCAGCTGAAGCAAGCCAGACATCCTCACTAGGAAAGACTTGCCCAGGGTATACACTGAACCAACGCATGCCATCAAGACAGACAAGATATTGCCATCCCTCTCAGAAAAGGGGATCCAGAGCAGGAAGACAGAGTTACTGGATGTCCAGGGAACACCAATTAGCTCTACTGACTGAAACCAAATCCCACCTCCAGGGATTACTTTCTACTTAGTCCGTGCAATAAACCAACAGGAGCTGCACTGAGCTCATTCAGGTGGGGGCTGCAGAGGTACGTGTGTGCTGCCATTGCCCCTCAGAGCAGAAGGCAGGACGGCAGAGGAGATGCAGCTGACCCACAACCCTCAAGCTTTCTAGAAACACAC
The DNA here is from genome assembly GCA_013390025.1 of Pitta sordida. Taxonomy (NCBI): domain Eukaryota; kingdom Metazoa; phylum Chordata; class Aves; order Passeriformes; family Pittidae; genus Pitta; species Pitta sordida. The sequence continues at coordinate 167,301 of WEKX01027434.1, read as the reverse complement.
CAGGGCAACCAGAAGAAAAGCAGGACCCCAGAGATCTATTTAATGAGGTGCTTTGCCACTTGGTGTAAATAAATGATTTACAAGCAAGGTGACACCCGCAGTATTTTGCATCTTAGCCAGGCAAGGTAACATAGCTCTGTGTTAATTAGAACAGAGAAGCTGTTCTGCAATGAATATGAGGTCAGAGATAAAGGCTGTTGGGCTGCAATGCCTATGGAGCAGGTCCCAGGACTGACTCAGCACCGAGCAGGGCTGCAGGACATGCACAGAGTGTGAGGCATCCCCAGGACAGGAAAGCAGCACCGCCAGCAGCGCTAATGGAGAAGTCATACAGCAGTCTGGGTTGGGAGGAACCTTTAAACGTCATCTAATCCAACCCCTCAGCCATGGGCAGGGACATCTTCAACTGGACCAGGTTGCTCAGAGCCCTCTCCAACCTGACCTTTAATGTTTCCAGGGACAGGGCCTCTTGTTCCACTGCTTTATCAACCTCATTGCAAAAAACGTCTTCCTTCTGTCTCATGTAAATTGACTCTCTTCTGGCTTAACACTCAGGGCCCTTCCTCTATCACCACAGGCCCTGCTGAAAGCCACACAAACACCAGTGCTGAACTGCTTCCTCCACCAGCAGCCCTGTCAAGCTGGGGAGCTGATCAATATGAATGGTGAAAAGAGGAAAAAAAACCCAACACCATAACAAAACAAGCTCGTCAGCAGATTACCCTCGTGCAAGTCAAGTGCGAGCGGGATTCATTCACGTCTTGTTTGAAATCTCATCTGTGCCTTACAAAAGCTGAAACATCCCCGAGGCTCAGTCTCCCAGGGAATACAAACCCTCCCAGGCTGCACTTGCCTATGGCCCAGCTGCTCTGCTCTCTGAATGGTTCAGGGGAACAAATAAATACAGCCCAAATATCACAGGGTGCTCTGCTCCAGAGCATGCTTTGGTTGCTGCATCAGTCCCAAAGCCAAAGGAGATGGTACCAGAGGTCAGGTTTTGCCAGCACGCTTCAGAGCCGTAATCACATCGGCCTTGGGCTGTCACCGTAACTCTCTGAGGTTTCAAACCATGTGCTGGGTGATGAATTCTGCCTCGTTATAATGAAGATGCAGTGAAATCCCACCTTGATTTATCTCTCCAGAGCTGAGTTAGCACATCTTGATCGCCAAGATATGGCTGCAGTAAAAGCAAGACTTACTGTAATGGCCAGGAATTTGAAACTCAAGGCAGACACTTTTGGAAAGGCTACATTTCCTGCTCCTCTCCCCTCTTGGATCATAGAGCTGTGGAATGATCTGGGCTGGAAGGGACCTTACAGACCATCCAGTTCCAACCCTCTGCCATGGGCAGGGACACCTTGCACTATCCTAGGTTGCTCCAAGCCCCATCCAACCTGGCCTTGGACACTTCCAGCCACAAGGAATGCAAACAAAACCTGTAAGAGAACCAAGAGGAATAACCAGGTGGCTCAGAAGTCTCTCCTCAAAGGTGTCAGCCTGAGAAACTCAACACAACTCATCAACCCCGGTCCTGGCCTTGAAGCACAACCCAACTCCTTGGGGCCAGCAACGACTGCCACAACGTGCATGGAGCACCTCCTACCAGGCCTCCCTCTTTCTCCCTCTCAAATGCCAGAGAGGAGGTGGGGAGAGGCTTGGCAGGTGGTGCCTGGGTATCTGAGGCACGAGCTTATCTGCGTCCCCGCAGTAAATTGCTTGTTGATAAATGAGGCTATTTGGGAGCAAGTGGTGCCAGCGTTGCGGTTATTAATGACGCCGACGTGGAGAGACATTTAAGAGCGGCCCCACGTTCCATTGTCCTCTCTCCTGTGAGTAATGGGGCACTTCAGTTACGGGGCTTCAAACCAGCTTGGGCCGTTTAACAACAGAAACAAAACAAGACCCAGGGAAATGGATGGAGCTCACCAGGCTGATGACTCCAATGTACCGAGATAAAGCCAAGCTCCTCTGGTAGAAGTTGGGCAAAGCTCCAGTCTTTCTGTGAAATTAAAGCGAACCCAGTGATCAAAGCTCTTCCACTCGTCCCTGCAAGCTCCACACACCTTAAAACCACATTTGTTCTCCCTAAAATCATCATGATGGTCCCATGCAGCAAATCCACCCCAACTGAGGGGAGAAGCCAAGCCACAAGAGCCTGAACTGGAAGCAGCAGCAGCCCAGCTGCACTTGCAGCACGTGGTACACCCTGGAGCACAGCGAGGGTGATATTTGTTGAAGCCTGGGAGGCTTTCACAGGGCCATTGCCTCACCCTGGACGTCACAGATGCCTAAGCACGGCCAGGAGGACAATGAGCAGGAAATAAAGAGGCTGGTTATTGCAAGAGGAAACCTTGGAAGAGAGCTCCGCAGTGGCTGGTGGGAGTGCAAGGCAGAGCGTGCAAGCACACAGCTGTAAACTTGTTTCTGAGTTAATATACCCACGAGTGTTTTTCTGTTCCTCTGAAAGCACACTCTCCTGCAAACAAACATCTGGAGAGCTCTGTTACAGCTGGACCATTATCCCCAGTGACTAAGGCATTCAATTAATTTAGCCTTTCTCATTTGCGAGTTGTCTGCAAATAGACTCGGGTTCGGAGGAATTTATTTGTTATTTGAATATATCCAGTGAATGGTTTATTAAAAACATATTTCAGGCAAAGGATTTCTCGTAAATGCTCCTGCAACTGTCGCTCCCAGTGTTGGCAAGCGCCTGATCACACCATGGAAATGGTCACTGTGGTCAGGTGGGAATGCCTTTGCATCATGATGGAACATAAACTACCTCCAGAAAGAGCTTTCCAAGGGTCTGCAGAAGCACCTGCACAAAAACAAATCCTCACACAAATGCACAGCATCCAGCCTGCCTGAATTTCCTTAAAAAAACACAAACCACAAACTGCCTTGCCCAGAAGTTGTCACAAAGAGAACAAGAACAGAGTTGAACACCAGAACTAATTGATTTTATGCAAAACACCAGGGAAATCACCTCTCAGTCACTTCCATGGCACTTTGCAAGAATCCACAGGACTCCTGATTCAGGATCCTGCCTGCCCAGGTGCCTTTTGTCTCAACACTCCAGGAAACACTTGCTACAGGAATTTCACCACAGCATTAAGTGCAACAGGGTGAGAAAGGAAGCCGTGACAGGCTGTTTCCAAGACTGATGCCATCCCTCATGCATGCAACAAGCCCAGACTCCTCTGACAGCAAACTACAAATTGCAGGTTATCCAGTCCCTGTGACATGCCTGAAATCACCAATCCCACTCTAGTTCTAGTCTTTGGCTAGAGGACAAGGGGGAATGGCTCTCAACAGACACAGGGCAGGGTGAGATGGGATATTGGGAAGGAATTCCTGGCTGTGAGGGTGGGGAGGCCCTGGCACAGGTTGCCCAGAGAAGCTGTGGCTGCCCCATCCCTGGAAGTGTCCAAGGCCAGGTTGGAGCAACCTGGGACAGTGGAAGGTGTCCCTGCCCATGGCAGGGGGTGGAATGAGATGGTTTTCAAGGTCCCCTCCAACCCAAACCATTGAGGATTCTCTGATTCCTCATGGCCAAGGTGAGCTGCTCTTTCTGCAAGCCCAGGCAGAGCTGCAAAGGGCTGCTGAGCCTGCACACCCCTCACCTGGTGCCCAGACCAGCCAGCACTCAGAAAAGTCCCCTTAGTCACACGTACAACCAAATAAAATTTTACAATGCGAGCTGAAAACAAAACTCCCTGTGAAATCCCAGCTGCTGGGCTGTTTGAAGGCAACAAGAAAGCAATCACTGAGGTTTCACAGACTGTTCTAAAAGTGGAAATCTGTAAAGAGAAAAGTGATCCAATAAGTCACAGTTTTAGACTTTTTTCTTTCAATTGCTCAAAGACTTTCAAAGCTTCTCTTCCCCCTGAAGCCCTGATTAAGGGAGAAGCGGGTATTGACCAGTAAATTCAGCATCTCCTTGCTACTGGTAAACATCAGAGAGCCCTCTGCCCTGACAGCTGCATCATGTATGTTTATTTTTCCAGCTCCTTTGGAGAGCCAGCATCCAACCTGTGGAAACCCAGCCCCTTCTCAGCATCTCACAAGACTCCCGTGCACCTCGAGTGCCCTCCTGGAGATCTCTGCTAATGCTGCCAGCTCCTGCATGCAAACCCAGCTTCCCTCTCCTGCAGGGCCTCCAACAGCTCTGCCCCACAAACACAGGTTTAGGTGGCATATTGGGGAAAACTTCTTCAGAGGAAGGGTTGGCCAGCCCTGGCATAGGCTGCCCAGGGCAGTGGTGGAGTCACTAGCCCTGGAGGGATTTAAAAACAGGTGGATGTGGCACCAGACTCAGGAGGATAAGGAATCCTGCAGCGCTGGGAACACGGTCCCACAGGCTGGGAAACTCCACAGCACAAGACACAGTTGAAAGCCTCAAAGAAAAGCCCAAAATAAACTCAATCCACCAGTTTGACCACACCACAGCCTTTATGTTGCTTTATGAGCAGTGAGCATTTCCCTGCCATCAGCAAGAAATGCATCTCTTTTCCCCTTTCCCGTTAAAACACAGCAATTCCTTTTCTTTTTTGGTCGTCCTTTAGCTCTTGTCCTTGGCAGGATGCAGAGAGCATTCTGGCCCAGGTAGCTCCCCATAAATTTCCCAAATTTGGGCTGAGATTATATCTGTGGTTATTAAAGAGTGCTAATAAACCTTAGCAACCTGGAGCGAATGCAAAAGGAATAAGGGAAGGATTTTCCCAGGACTGAAAGTGTAAGAAATTCATAACTAACTTAATACCTGTTCCAATAAGAGATAACCGTGAAGAATCTATTTTAAAATCAGTTTGACTCTTCCTATAAGAAAAAAAAAAAAGAGAGGAAATGACACGACCTGAGGGAATGGCCTGAAGTTGTGTCAGGGAAGGGTTAGGTTGGATATTAGAAAGGGATTTTTCCCCCAGAGGGTGGCTGGGCACTGCTCAGGCTCCCCAGGGCAGTGGGCACAACCCCAAGGCTGCCAGAGCTCAAGAAGCATTTGGATGATGCTCTCAGGCACATGGGATGATTCTTGTGCAAGGCTGAGAGTTGGATTCAGTGGTCCTTGTGGGTCCCTTCACACTCAGCATATTCTGGGATTCTCTGAAAAAAGAGATCCTGGGCGTCTCAGCCATTCCCCAGCGATGACACCCCAGGGCTCCAGTCCAGCCCCTCCTCATCCCAGGTACTCCCAAGCAGTTGAGCAAACCCCCTCCTCTCCCCATCCCTTGCCAATGCCAGGCTCTGGGATGCCTGTGCCTGCTCTCAGATGAGGATGTTGTGCCATCTGCCTCATGTAACCCTTTCCAAACAGGCTCCCTTCAGCCCCCCTGCCCGCAGCGACAGCCCCTGCCAGGCTCTCGAGTGACGGATGAGGCGGCACGTTGTTTCTGAGCAGCTCACGTGCCTCCCCTGCACGCAGGATGACAGACCTTGGGAACTTGGGCATTAATCTGGAGATTTATAGTCGAATCTGTCACGGTTGGGGAAGCTTTTTCCCCCCAAGAACTCTGCCTGAAGGTCGCTTTTCCTGGGCAGTAAGCTCAAAGAAACTTTCTCAGCCACCTTGGCCCCCAGCAAAGGGCACATGGGAGAGCAGGGGAGGGGGACAGCCTCAGGCTGCTCACACATCCCATCTGCTCATGGGGGGAGAACCCCAGCTGCAGCCTCCCACTGGGGAAGAAAATCCTCGGAGGGTTTAAGAGCCGCCCTCACCCCAAACTCAATATCCACAATATTCTGAGTAAAGGCCCAGACACAACCCCGAGCCCTCCATCCCAACCTGTGCATGTACAGCCAAAGGTTTGCAAAACAACATCCACTCCTTCCAACCCTTCCTGCTCAAGGACCCATTGCCACGAGACGTTGATGTATGAGGCCGCACCTCCCTGTGCACAAATCCCACCACAGAGTTCACGGATGCTGCTGTTCTCCTGTATTTCACTGTCAGCACCACACTCATCAGTCCTGTACCACGGCTGCTGCTGCAGCTCCAAGGGGCCGGCAGGTGCCACTGAAATCAGGGGAAAACCTGAAAAACACAACTTCACCCAGCACCTCACCAAAATCCCTCCTATTTGTCACCCACAGACAGCGCAGCCACGCTGCAGGACTTCTTTAGGAAGGGGCTTTCCTGCTAAGATTAGCCAGATGTTCCTCTGGTGCTGAGAACATACCAGCAAACGGTGTCTTCTGCTCAAAGCAGGGTCAACCCTCGGAGCAGCTGCCCCAAGTCCCAGACAGGAGGAGGGGTTGGTCTCTTGTCACAGGTAACAAGCGACAGGACAAAAGGAAATGGCCTCAACCTGTGCCTGGTCATCAGGAAGAATTTCTTCACGGAAAGGGTATATTTTATATATAGTATTATTCTTTATACATTATGCCCTCCCCATCAAAGCTGGCGACAGATACTGGAGGAGCTGGTGAAGAACCAGAAGCCCAGACATTCCTGGGTACTTTGGAGCAAGTAGAGGGAAAACACCTTCCAGGAGCTTCCAGGGGCTGGGTGGGGCAATTTCACAGACCAACGGCTCAAAAAATCAAATAAAACCAGCCCAAGCCAGGACTAGCTGGGCAGCTGGATATGGACTGGACAAAAACAACTCCAAGGGCTGCCTGAGGCAAAGCCCACCACTCGTGGATGAGAGCCAGGGCCATAAGCAGCTCCCACCTGAACCTCCCAGGATGCCCCAAAAGGATGCTCTGGGTGGGGGGGTTTCCAAGAGAGGCTCTTCCCTGCGCATCACCCTCCTCTGTGAGTTTCTCAGGACATGCCTGAAAGCCAAACCCTTCTCTCAAGGCCTCAGACACTCTGAAGAGGAGGGGTGTCTGTCAAGAAAGATGCCTGGGCCAAGACAACAGCTCTTGTGTTCTCCTACAAATGTCAGGATGAGCTGCTGGTGCACGTGCTGCTCAGTGCTTTGCCAGCAGAACAGATCAATCTCGACAACGAACACTCCTGAGGTTTACAGTCAGGGCAACACGAATCAAACCAACGAATCGGTTATTCAGCCAATTTTAGCCATCCCTAACAATGAGCTGTCTGACAGCAGACCACAAATTTCCCTAGTGTGTTCTCATTTAAAGCGATAATCCCTGTGGATAATTCTTAGACTCCGGCTTGTTTAGAAAGCACAGACGATAAAGATGTTTCAGAGGGATGCGATGGTTGCTGTGCCCTTTCTCCCCCTACCTCATCCCGCAGATCAGCTTCACAGGCCAGACAGGGATAATTCCAAATCAGAAGATGGCTTTTCTGTCGGTACTTTGGGAACATCCCTGGAACACTCCTGCCTGTGATCCGTGCGGGAAAACAACCTGTCCAGCCCCAAGCTGCCAGCTCACAAAAATTCATTCCACAAACATTTGCAACACTTGTCACGAAACCACAGACCCACAGCAATGATCCACTGGAGAGAGAGACTCCCTGAGCAAGTCAGGAGACTCTGGGAATGGTGACAGACTAACTGCTTCGTTATTTGGTGCTCAGGGTGCTTTCCAGGCTGTGGATAAAAGGAAGGGAACAGGGATAAAAGGTACATTAAAGGCTTTTGAAATTAATTTAAGAGTTTCAAGAGCAAATCTGCACTGGTACAACTGTTGTCCCTTCAGGACAACAGGCACCCTTCTCCTTCCCAAAATTTCCCTTGCACATCCTTCCAAGCTCTTTTTTCTCCCTCACTGCTCTGGCTGAGCTCCAGCAGCTCTCCCATGCTGCCAGCGTGTCCTAGTGCCCACCTCCTCCTTGGCACCAGCCTGTGCTGCCGGAGCCGCCAGCTGGGCCATGCCTGGAATTCGACTCCTCTCCACCACACCTGAGCAGTCACTCGCCAGCTCATCCCTTTCAGGTTGGAGCAGCCAACACCTGCTCCTTGCCTGCCTCCCAAAGCATTCCCGCTCCTCCAGGAAGGCAGAGGGACACACACCCACATCCCCACGGGTGACAAACGTGTGCAGGGCCAAGAAAGGGGGAGCAGAGAGGAGGCACATTTGCAGGCTTTGATCTCGGGTGCCCGACCCCCTCCTCTCCCTCGTTATGGATGAGGTAAATTAGCTGTGACACTCATTAGCTCCAGCTCCTAATTAGTGAAAATTAATATTGGTTTTGATAGAAGTGGTGGCTGAAGCTCTCCCAGGCAAAGCCATTATTGACCTTGTTATCCCATATAACAACAAGTTACATCACAGAAAGCACTTTTTGTGGAGTTGACAGATTGCAGCCACCCCTCACAGCTCCCTTCCCCTTCCCTGTTGCTCCGGGACACAGCCCCAGCCCTTCAAGAGCATCCTCAGCCCCACAGGCACCTGCACCCTTCCCTGACAGTGTCCCCAGCTGCATCCCACAACCCAAGCCCCATCTCCAGCAGCATCTCAAGGCCTCTCCTCCCCAGCTGCATCCTGAGCCTCCCTATCCCTGGCAGCAGCCATTCCCCCTTTGGGATCATTTTCTCCCTTTTGGCCCGGCAATGGGAAGTGGTGCAAGCCTATACCCAGTTTTTAGGGCCATAATAATTTCCTTATGGAGCAGTGCCAGCCATCCCTCCCTGCCCACACACATTGCTCCTTCCAATGAGCCTTGGATGGTCCCTAGCTCATCCCCATGTCCATCCCATCACCCTTCCCACTGGCACAAATAACCCCAGACTCACCAGAGGAGTTGCTTGCCACAGCCTCTACTCACAGTTCAAAAGAGGAATTCAAGGGGAATAGCTTTAATTGCAATAGTAGTTAGCATTTAATAAGGAAAGAAATGGGAGCAGCATTCCTTGACCTCGGGGATCCCTTCCCTTGGAGCCTGGGGATCTGACGGTGGCAAAGTAACAGACACCACTAAACAAAAGGGAAACATTTGCTACCAAAATTACACATAAAACCCCACCACACTGTACTATTCACACATTGATAATAATAAAGATGTCAAACTGCCAGATAAGGAGTTAATCTCATTCAGAGCACAATTAAAGATGCCATTATCCAACCACCTGAGGCCACTTGCACAAGGCAGTGGGTTTCAAGGATAGCAGGGATGAGCCCGTGGAGAAGCAGCTCCCCCAGCCACCCCTCCACAGCACCCTCCAAGCCAGGGCACCCAAATATTGACATTGCAACTTGTTCAGAAGAGGCTGCAAGCAGATCCAAGATAGGAAAGCTGCTTTTAGTCAGCATTCCTTCATTTCTGGGATCAACATCCCAGTGAAAATTGTCCCAGTGTCCATCTGGATGATGCCACTGGACACAGGATACACAAAGGGCAAACCCAACCCCCCTGCGCTAGTCTGGTCCTGGGGTGAGTCTGGAATACCAGCACTGGAGAACAACTTCTCCAACAGATCCCAGTTGATTTTACAGCAGGATACCCACCAAGCATGGCAATTTTAGTTTTCAGTATGAATTAACCAGCTCTTTGTGAACCTTCGAGCCTTTCCTCCCAGTCTGCTGCTGCTGTTTAAGAAGTCACGGCCAGACAAGCCAGGCACTCACTGCTGAGGGCAAAGGCACAACCAGCAAATTCTGGCCCTTATGGAAAGGCACTGAAAGAAGAGAAACTTTTGGAGAAAGAAACGTTCTCTTGATGTCCATAATGAAGGCAGCTCTGGCCATGTCACTCAGCACCACCCTGTAGTGCCTCAAGGATCAGGATTTTCAATTTAGCCATAAAGGACAAGGTTTAAAAAATCATCAAGGGCTGAGAGCAGGAAGTTATTCCCCAGGACATTAATTGCACTCAAGGCTCTGCTACACATGTCCCATACGAGTCCCTCCCAGGCTCTCCTTCTCCCTGGCACAAGATACAAGTCTCTGTGCCATGGGATGGAGGCAGGGCCCCCCCCAGAAGTCAGGCAGGAGACAGAGCCCACATTCCTCATTCCCCCACTCCCCAAGAACCAGAGGTGCTGCACCCAGGGCCACAACGAAGCAAAGGTTGAAAGCCTGGGGATGGAGACACGAAATCCCAAAGGCAGCCACTCAATCACTCACTCCAACAACTCCCGAAGCTAAGGATGTTTTTGCGTGAAACTGAAGGAATACAAATTTTAACTATCAAAAAGGTAATGAACAAATTGCACTTTAAATGCTCTCCCTCCACACCTTCCAAGCTTGCTCTGCAACAGGATCGGAGGATGCTGTCTCTTGTTCCTGGAGGTGTGAAACAAGCAGTGTGCAAAGCTAAATAAAAGAAACAGACCTGCAACTTAAAACCTGGAGCAAAATCGAATTCCTGGTTTCAAATCCAGGGAAGCAGCAGGAAATTCTAGGAGACGCCCTCCCTACCTGCATCTGCCAGAAACCTCCTGTGGAGCATCCCAGCACTGCTGAGGGCTCACTGTGCTGCCAACATCGCATCAACTTGGAGGATCCTGCCAATTTTTATGGCTCCATGAGATCATCCAGTTCCAGCATGATGATATCAGTTTGGATTTTCTTTTTCCCCTTGCCCTCTCGAACACAGAGCCTTAATTTATGATTATTTCCCCCACTCCACTGAAGTACATGGGCAATGGCCTCTGGCTGACACTGTGCCAGCTGTCCCTGCCCACTCTGTACCTGACTGGACTGCACACAGAGCATCCCTGGGACTGCAACAATCTTTCCAAGACAAAAAAAGGGCATCTGGCCAATGCAGGGAGATGTTTTTTCCCCACCCTTCGTGCCCCCAGGACAGCTGCTCCAGGGGTGGTGGGAGGGATGTGGAGGCAGGATGGTGCATTCTGTGTGGTCCCTTCCCTTCCTGCCTTCCCACCCCACTACACCCAGTCATACACCAGCGCTCCTCCGCACAGAGACGTTGTTTCATCCGGCAGGATGTGTTACATTTGATGCCGCTGTCATGTGGGAAAGGTGCGTTTCCAGAGTCAAGGCTTTCCGCAGTGCTGTTACTTATTTTACAGTCTTCTGTCATATCTCGTTTCTTCCCCTCTACTTCCCAAAATCATTAGTAACAACCATTAATCTCTGCCTGGGAGGATGCTCCTCGCTTCTCCCCACACCCCAAATTGTTAAGGCTCCCTTGGACATTCTGTATTTTAAACTCTTTTCTCCCCTCTTTATTTTGAGATGAACTGCTTGAAACCAACAACAGCAGAGCACGAAACAGCACTGCATCACCCTTTGTGACAGGGTCCTACATTCCACAACACCAGCCCTCACCTCAAAGCCAGTAATCAATCAGAAAGGGAAAAGAAAGGGGTTTCTCCATATTCAGGCACCAAATCACCCTCCTAATTGCACACAGACAAACCTCCACGATACGCTCCCGGAGCCTCGGCAGAGCAGGGACCTGACAAAGCCATGCAGATGAATGGAATAAAATTGAGTTACTAACCATTAAATGTCAAGTGTTTGAAATCTTTCCCCCTCGCGTACCGAGCAATATTAATAAATCTTTAGGAGAGGGAGCGCACGGAGCTCGTTCACTGCTCTGACCACCCTGCAAAAGGAGCAGATGTTTGCACTCAGTTGTCCAACAACGCCAGCCCCAGCTTTATTCCCCCCCAGCCCGAGTGGTTACAGTTAATTCCAAAGCTATCAACGCACCGCAGTAGTTTGACAGGAGGAAGAATTTATTAACTCCCTGTGCCAATCAAGCCCATCAAGCCATTCACAGGCAGAAAAGGTGCATTAGCACAGAGCCAGGACATGGGGAGGGGATGGATGGGTGTGACAACATTGAGGCGACCCACCGTCCACAGAATCATGGAAAACATGACACAGAAACCAAGTTTCCCAGGAGGTGCCCCTGCCACCCACGCAACCAACACAGGAACATCTCCCTCCATCCTGGCCCCAAGCAGAGGATGCTCCTCAAGGTAAGGGCAGGGTTCTGCCGAGGCGCTTCCCAACAGCAGCAGTTGTATTCCACAATCCCAGCACCAAGGCACACATACACATTTCCAGGCTCTCTCCCACCTGCTAATTGCCATACTGGAATCTGGTGGTTTTCCATAATGGGACTCGCTAAGTAAATGTTTGTGTTTTAACCACTCGGATGATTTTGATGCAGGTGAAAAGAAAATGGACTTCTAAACCTTTTTTATTGGTTTTTCTTTCGCATTTTTGGGTGGTTGTGATGAATAGTCTGAATGTCTTAAAGACGAGGATATCCACAGTGACCAATTATGGAAAGCTTTAACTAAAAGGTTAATTCTTCACAAGTCTGAAAACTATGTAAAAAGAGCCATTGAGGGTATCACAGAGTCATGGAACAGTTTCAGTTGAAAGGGAGTTTGGAGACAATCTTGTTCCAACCCCCTGCCATGCGCAGGGACACTTGCCACTATCCCAGGTTGCTCCAACCTGGCCTTGGACGCTCCAGGGATGGAGCAACCACAGCTTCTCTGTCTGACCTGTGCCAGGGCCTCCCCACCATTGAAGGACAGAACTTACACCTGACCTCTAGTGTGACCCTACTCCCTGGCAGTGTGGAGCCATTCCCCTCATCCCTCTACATGGGGAGGGCTCCATGTCCTCCACGGTCCCTCTCCAGCTCTCCTGGAGCCCCTTTAGACTCTGGAAGAGGCTCCAAGCTCTCCCCAGAGCCTTCTCTAATCCAGGTGCACACCCCCAGCTCTCCCAGCCTGGCCCCCTGGCAGAGGAGCTGCAGCCCCAGGACCCCATGATCTCACTTGGCTGCCTCAGGAATTGGCTCTGTGCCTCCAGAGCAGCTCCTGGAGAACTCATGAACTGTGCAAGGTGTTGGATGCCAGCCCATCTCCAAACCATCCAGCCCAGCTCCCATCCCTCAGCACACCTGCCACCTCACACAGCCCCGGGGTGGCAAAGCATGTCGAGGTGCAGAGTGGGGCATGTGACGCTCCATCGCCTCCCTCCAGCCTGGCACAAACTCCTCCCAAGCGCTGGGTAAGGCACAGGATCATCCTACCCTCCCCTCACATCTCCTGCTTCGCTCCTCAGCGTAGGAAACCAGCCAGAAGGTGGTGGAGCAGATCCAGACTGCAGAGAGCTCAGATGAACATGTTGTGTGCAAACAGAGGTGGGGGGTAATGGACTGTTGGTGGGGAGCAGGGGGGATTCTTTCCTTTATAAACTCACACAAGCCAAATATATCAAGCTTCTGATCTGGCAAAATACAAGAGCATGTTTATCGCTGTTCATCAAAACCAGAGCTTTTTTATAACGAGACCTCACTGATCGACTCAAAGTGAATGCACAGCTCACCTTCCCCACCAAAAATAAAAATTCTGAGTGCCCCCAAATGCAGGTATTTCCCTACATTACAGAGAGATACTCTTGGCTCATAATGCATGCTCTCAGAACGTGAACACCTCCACAAAGACCAGAGTCTGCTAACTTCAGTAAATACACACACATCTATGAATACATAGATCACCCCCTACCTTGTGTGCTTTGCTTTCCCACGCTTGACTCACAAAGCTGTCCCTGCTCTACACTAGGTTTGTCACCTCTGCTAATGCCTCCAGATCAGTCAGGGAAAAGGGGAGCTGGGGGAGTATGGACACCCAAGTCTGAGCATTCCAGAGTAACAAGGAAAGGGGCACAACCAACAAGAAGCCAACCTCAAAACCAAGTTCCACAGATAATTAATGCTGCTAAAGCCATCGCAGACATAAAACAAAACTCACCCCAGCCCTCATTACCAAACTCACACATCTTTCTGTGTCTTTGGAAAGAGCTCAGACCCCGCACAAGGCCTCGAAAGGTGGCGAGATCAAACCTTCACCTGGTCTGATGAGGCAGTCGCCAGGAGCAAGGTTACCCTGGCATGGTAATGAATCCATATTGCAAACACACTCCCTGCCATCTCCCTCTCTCTTTTCCCCTTCCTAACGTAAGCATTAATGTTATTGCCTATTAGCAAAGCAGATAGGAAAGTTTAAGTGATTGATGAAGTGATTAATTTAATGACACAGGGTTAAGGGTTTGGGTGGGAGTGGGGCCTTTTTTTTTTCCCCCCTTAAGTTTCCTGATGTTGGGAATAACTAATTTTCTAGCCTTAAGTTTTCATTAAGGATGCTGCTCTTTCTGCAGCTCAACACGCAATTTAATCAATGGGCCTTCTAACGACAAATGGTGGAAAAAAGGGCTTCAGTTAAGAAAGCTGAGATGCTCTTCTTAAGTTCTCTTTAAATATTGCTGCTCATTAGGGTCGTTACCACACTTAGAAACAAGGCTGCAAAAGAGAACCCTGAAAATCCAGTTTCAAGCAGCAAACAGGCACTGGGTGATATGTACCATCACTTTTCACAGAATCACAGAATGAGTAAGGTTGGGAAAGACCATGGAGATCATTGAGTCCAACCTATCACCTGCCACCTAAGCTATTGCCATCCTGTTACCAACACACCATCCTATTATCCAGATCACGCCACTAAGTGCATCACCCAGTCTTTCCAGTGCCCACAGCCTCCCTTTCTGAAGGGATGCCTGGAATGAAGCTTGTGAGGTAGGTTTCCTACTCCAAAACATGCAAAATCCCCCTTGCAGACAGAGGCTGGCATATTCCTCTGGAATTATCCTTCCTAAAAGGCCAAACCTCTTCTGCTGGCTGCACACAGGCACACCCATCCTGTGGGGTGCTGGGCACAGACCTGCCACGCTGCCAGCCCACCCAGCAGGACAAGCAAAGCTCTCCCTGGGACTGCCAGCTCACCTCCTCTCTGTCACGTAAGAACAAGCTTTGTGGCACCTCTGCCTGGACACTGGCTGAAAACCAGCTCCGAGGACTAGAAGAAAAACATTAACAAGCAGACCTGAACATGTCGCCTTGGTGTCACTGAGGTGGGGAAAGGTCCCCTGGCTTTGAGCTCTCACCTTCCTCCCACCTCCACATTCCCACTCCGCCTCCCTGACAGGGCATTACCTTCTCGGTGGAGCATTTTGGGAGCTGTTCCAGCCAACTGACACACACCCCCCCACAGAAATACAGGGGTAGGGCTTCCCACTAACAGCGGGGAGGGCAGTGACACCTGGCTGGAGCTGCCGAAGCTGGACAGAGGTTTAACCCACGGCACGGCGACATTGGATGGAGCAGCTCCGAAGGGAAGGCAAGGGATGTTCTTTAATTAGAGCAAACACAGGCACAGAGGCCCCGTTCCACAGGTTCAGCCAAGTCTGCAGCCATGGGAAGGGAGCTCCCGGTGTGCAGAGGGCACAGCCACCGCTCTAACACACATTTCTTACAGTCAAGGAGGTTTTCCAAGCTCTCCAACCACTCTACTACCAGTACCACCACATTTTCCAAAAGCACCTTCCATCTAGCCAAATTTAGCTAAAAGTCAGCCCACCTTGTACTGTTCACAGAGGTTCCTGCACTGCCCCATGCTCCGGATATTCCCCCTCCTGCCTCACCCCTGGAGGCGTTAACCCCAAGCTTAAAAGCCACGCTGAGCCCCACCTCCTTGCTTCCCAATTAGTAACACCTCATTAACAGTGCACCCCCAGGGTATTTTGTGGTCTTGCCACTGTGACTTTTAACCTCGTGGTGCACTGAAATTAACTTTTTTTTAGCTTTAGTATTTAATTTTGAGCAAGAAGAGCACAAGTGCATCTCCATCAACAGAAGCACACCCCTGCAAGTGAGGGGGGAGGCCAGGAGGCACCAAAGGGAAAAGGGTCCTCGGGCTGTGCTGGGCTCAGCCCTCCATCCAAAGCTGTCCCCAACAGATGGCCCCCAAGCCTCAGGCATGGATTTCATCAGTCCAGAAGGATGCAGAGACCAGAGAGCCAGCATTTTTCCTCCTTTTTTCCTTCCCGTGATGCATTAGGCAATTGCCACGGAGGAGCCCAGATGCCTACAGCTGTGGGATCAAACAGGTTTAGCCCGTGCTCAATCCCACCCAGATAACCATATCTTCAGCAGCAGCTTGAGCAGCCCAGCACCCCCAGGGACCTTCCCTGGGTGCCAAAGCATCTGGCTGTGCAGGACCAGAGCACTGCAGCAAAAGGCTCTGTTGGAAGGGCTGATAGCTTTGGAAAGGACAGATCCAGCATGTGGAGGATGGCAGCCTTCCCTGCCTGCAGAACAAAAGCCTGGTCCTTGCCTAGGCTGGAGAATCAAGTCATCACAGATATCAAGGGGATGAGCTGCCCCAGATCCACACGAGGAGTCACCAGTGACCGCTGTGCCTGCTAAATACCATGTTCCTCTTCAGTTTTTTTGTGAAATAACTCTCCATCCTAGCAGGCACAAGGTGTGATTCCGTGATTCTGTGAGCTGAGAGCCTCAGCTGGGCACTCTCCAGCCCAGGGATAACTCAGGGGAGCAAACAGCAGCCTCAGAGAAAGAAATGGGGAACCAGGACCCCCCCACACACACCTGCCAGCTGTCCCAGGTGCTGTCAGCAGCCCCAGCAGCATCTTCTCACACTGCCCAAGGGATGGTTTACCCATAGCATGCCCTGCTCAGGCTTTACAGAGGACACCAGTCTTCCACAGAATGGTTTGGCTTGGAAGGAATCTTAAAGATCACCTCATCCCAAACCCCTGCCATGGACAGGGACATGTCCCACAGGTGCTCACAGCCCCATCCAACCTGGCCTAAGATCCAGATTTAGTCCTCCTCCTTGTTTTATGCAAGGCATGTGTTACCAAGGCCCGATGGGCAGCAGGGAGCCCTTGTCCTCAAGCCCACGGGGGTGACAGTGCCCCTGACACGACACAGCCCAGAGCAAGGCCGAGTGCATGTCATCACTTCAGGTTAAAGCGTTTCCCACTCCTTTAAGACAACATTATTCCGGTGATGCTAAAATGTTATCACTGGGATAAGGGAAAGTGGAATTGCACTCGTCTGAATGGCCTCTTTTGTCATGCATTTTGCAAGGCGCTGAGGCATGAAAGCTTTCAGAGAAACTCGGGTGAATCCAAGCCGGGTGGTTATAAGGCTAGTTACAGACCTGACATGATGGATCATCTTCATTTTCCCATCCCTGTCCTGCTCACAGCAAATCCATTTGCTGGGCAATTAGACTCCAGTCATTACATTATGCTAAGAAGACACTCCTCTGGCAGCAGGAGGGACCCCAAGCAAGAGCAGCCCAGAGTTCTGCCCGTCCGTCCCCACCTGCTGACAAACCCAGGGCTGCGGGAAAGCCCAGCAGCAGCACCTGCCCAGCTCTCACCACATCTCCAGCCACTCACCTGGCAGCCACAGCCCTCCAAAAGAGTTGGGATTAAATGAAATGGCCCTTGGAATGATTTTGCTTAAGGCAATGAGCAGCACAATAAAGATGGACAGTCCCTCTCCTGCAAACTCTTCTTCCAGGGGCTGTTAACTCCAGTACTGCCACTTTCCGAGCAGGACACATGGTGATCCAGCTGCTGGCAGCTGCTGTGGGTTCTCTCAGGCCCCTGTCTTGCCCATGGCACTGCAGCCTGACCAGTCATCATCCCTCCTCCTCATCTTCCTTCCCCAGGCATCTCCTCGCCTCTCCTGCAATTCCCTACCTTCCATCGCCTTCCTGGAGCTCACGTCTCCAATTCCCTCCACATGTGTGTGTTCCCATTACTGCTGGGTGAAATAACTGACTGGAGGGTCAGTCCACCTGAAAATTGCTCTCCCTGGACCTAAATGAAACAGATGGGCATTGATGATGTTTTGGGAGAAATTAATCAGCCTGGACCGGCGGCAGCGCCAGCAGCTCCCTCGGCCCAATCTCGCCTAATGAATTCCGAGCTCTCTGTCTTAATAGCTCCTGACAAGACTAATTTACTCTTGTAAGTGATTAGAGGGGGAATGATCTCTTAATTGTTGCTTAAGATCCCTTTCAGCATGGCAGGCAGTGAGCAGGGAACTGCTGGGTTCGGTGCAAGGCTGAGCTTTGGGATGCTGTAGGGAGGGACACCTGAACACACCTCACAAAGGGAAACACCTTTTTTTCCCAGGGAACAGGCACCACGGGCTGTTCAGCTGCTCACACTCAGGATCCCACAAAGGTGTTTCCGGACAATACCTTTTTATTTTAAAGTTAATAAACCTTAACTCAGAAAACACCTGCCCACAGCAGGACACACAGAAACACTGTTTGTCAACACCCTCCAGGCTGACCTTCCCTCTGGGGCATCTGGAAACAAAATCCCAGGGTGCCAATTCTGAAGAGGCAATTCTATATATATGGTGTAATACGAAGTTTTAAAAAAAAAAAAAATTCAACGTCCAAAGTAATTCCAAAACCAGTTTGACTCGCACAACGTCTCACTGCAAGGCAGGCTGTCAGAAACCTCTTCCCCTATTTTCTGACAAAATAGAAGTTCAGTCCAATTCCCATCAGGCATTTCAGGCTCAAGTGCCTGGAGAATGAGGACACATGTCCCACAAAGCTGTTCCCAACCTGCTCTAACTCGTGCTCCCTTCCCAGGCCTTCTCCTGAGGATGCATCTCTGTGCAGAGCTCAGCCACCACCATCCACCCAAACTTCCCACTGAGGCACCATGTCCCTCCTGCTTGCTCTGGCATCACCCCAGATCCCCCAGTGGGATACCAGGGGCTGCAAATACCCACCCCCAAGGGGATCCGGGAAGGGACAGAAAGCTCAGCTGGAAGCCCTGGTTGAGCTGAGCAGGCTGAGAGGAGACCCTCAGGAGCTCTGCTGAGGGTGTGGGTGCAGCAGGAGCCCTTTCTGAGGAGGGTGATGCTCAGGCTGCAGGAGGTGTGACAAGGGGCCTCCACAGCCTCCGTCCCAATCGATTCCTCCCACATTAGAAGCCAGTCACGAGCCCTGATTGAAGACCACAGGTTTAATGGACTGAGAGCCTGGAAAGGCGCCCAGAGTGACCGGGTCGATTTCTGCATTTACTAAAAACCAATCCCCAGCTAAAGAAAGGGAGAAAAACTACACCTGTCAATCAAAACAAAAGCATTCCCTCCGTGCTTTTCCACCAGAGGACGTGGCAGCAGCAGGCCCCCCCTGCCCATGGGCACATCCCACTTACCCACGGGTGTATCCTCGTTGATCAGCAGGTAGGTGTCAAAGAAGTAGTTGATGAAGTACGGCAGCCGATTGCCCTGACCTGGGAAGGGGACAAAAACAAAGAGTTATGTCTCTGGCACGGATTAGCATGGCTGGGAAAGGCTCGGGAATGCACACAGGGCACCAGGATCCCCCAAGGTAAGGGACAGCAGGACAAAGCACCACCAGGTCCCCACAGGCTGGGGATTCACTGCCCTCCACCAGCCTGTCTGGCTTTGCTATTTTCCCTTGCAGGGCAGAGGGGAAGGGGGGAAGCCGACAGTGCAGGGACCAGGAATGTCAATTATAGTTTTAGCACACAATTAATACCTTTGAGAGCCTTTCTCATCGTCAGCCACCCCAGCAAAGCCCTGTGCACCTTCCCTCTCCCATCATCAGGTCGCCCTTCCCTCTAATTGCCTCCTTTCACCTCTAATAACCAGGCTCACTTCTTCCCACTCCCTTTTTTATGGAGCTGGAAGCTCCGAGCTGCCCCTGGACCACAGCCTCATTAGGGGACAGAGTCAAGTGCAGAGCACGTAGGAGAATGACAGCTACAGCCTGGACTGGGGGAAGAGTCAACCAGGAAAGAGCTACTGGCTCGAGGAATGCAGGCAAAGAGGCGGCAGGAGAGAAACACGCTTTCCAAGAAGGTTTGGCTGAGTGTGCTCAACATCTCACTTTCAGAAATGAGAACAAGACCGACTTCCAGCACCCCCTTTGCCTACCCAAGCTCCCAAAGGAGCAAGATACTCCTGAAGCCTTTCAAACACAGGTCTCAGCTGTGCATCCACCCAAACCCGCTCAGGGGCACAGGATGGGGGAGCAGCCCAAGCACCTCCAGGGCTCCCTCCACAGCAAGACAAGGATGTTCAGCACTGCCCTCTTTCCCGAGGCACCAGGTTGGTTAAACACCCTGAGAAGTGGGAAAGCACTGGAGGCAGTGCTGTTGCACAGACACATTTAAACCTCAGCCTCTGCAGTTAAGTATCTGGAAATAAAATGAGAGGGACCCTGACAAAATGGGTTATTTTAGAGCTACCGGCACCTCCAGAGGATTCGGAACACACTTGTCACTGGCTGCCACACTGGGGCCAGCGGGCTCTGAAAGGGGCAAGTGAAGCTAAACCACTCCAAGCAGCCTTTGGCACAGAGGGTCGCTTCTGCAAACCCCTCTGTTCCAAAATACGTTCCTTAGTATCGCCAGTATACCAAAAATAAATTGCATTTTCCAAACCCAGCTGCAGCAGGTGCTGGGCAGTGTCCAAACCACCGGGCACACGGGATCAGGGTGTTAAGAGAGGAGGGTGAGTGGCACCTGAGAACTGGGAAATGTCGAGGGAGGGGCTGGAGGCAGGACACTGCTTTGGGCTGCATATCCCAGGATGAAGAGCAAGGCAGTCACTACACTGCCAGAATTCCAAAGGGCAGTGATGGGAGGAGGTGGAGAGAATGCATTTGGATGAACAAAAAAAATACAGGTCACCAGATGTGCGCTGTGATGAGGGCAGGACAGTCCCCCAGAGTTCCCAGAGCCCCACCAGCCCTGTCCCCCTGGCCAGTCTCAACACTCACATCCCAATCCCAGCTATTCCATCTCCCCCACAGCCCAGACCTCTGCCAAGGGCTGCATCCTCCAGGAGCTTCTGCCTGTCTCTGATGTGGCCATGAGCTCATTCTTACCCCCATACCCTGGGTGCTGCCAAACGGTGCTGAGCTGTCCTGCAAACCACAAGGCTCCCACACGTGTCCTGCTGCCCAGTTTAGGACAGCCTAGAACATTCCTTTCACATTCAACCCAGAGCCAGCAACCTTTGGTTGGCTTTGTCAACATCTGTCCTTTCAGAGGAATTAATTTGGGAATCACAACCACACACTTCACATATCCTAAAAGCAAATTCATGCTTTCCCAAAGGCATCACTGTGACCCAGCCACCATCTGTGGCTTCCTCCAAGGGATCATCAGCTGTATTTCCCTTCTGAGACACTGCCACAGCCACCCAGTCACCCCCTGGGATGTACCACCCCTGTAACCGTCAACACAAGGGGTGTTCCCAGGACCAGAGCAAGTCCAGAGGAGGCCACAAAGATGCTCCAAGGGCTGCAGCACCTCTGCTCTGGAGACAGGCTGGGAGAGCTGGGACAGTTTAGCCAGAGGAAGATAAGACCTTAGAGACCCCTCCAGTGCCTAAAGGGGCTCCAAGAGAGCTGGAGAGGGAGCTGGGACAAGGGCCTGAAGTCTGTGTGTATTCCATGCCCGCCCCACATCACTCCTGTAAAACCTGCTGGTGCCTTACCCTCCATCCTTGGCCACTGTTGGTGCGAGCCTGGCAATCCTGGACCTGGCTCTTCCAGCTGGCACTCCTTGGTCCCTCCTAACCTGAGGAGATGGAGGTCTCTGCTCATCTCCTGTGACTGCAGCAGTGGCCAGGTAGGGGCAGAGAGACTCCACTGCCACACCAGACCTAAATCGGCCTCTTCTCAACACTCTGGGTCCACCTGTGCGGCACTTGTGCATTTACCCAGCTCATCATTTCGTCAGCAGCTCAGCCAACCTCCTGGGAAGAGGAGCTCCCTCACCTGCAGTCCCCAGGGTGCGTGGCAGGGCATCCACACACTTCTCCCCGTGCCAGCCACAGGAGCTGTGCCAGCACTTGCTTATCGAGGAGATGACAACTGTGCCCTGGGCAGGGTTTGGGAGGGAAGCACTGGAACACTGATCAGCTGCAAGCCTCCAAACCCCTCTTTCCATGTGCTGCCTCTCCAGGGCTTTGCAGTTTGTTATTGCAAAAAAGGAGCCAAGTCCCCAGGCAGGCAGGCACAACCCACTTCCAACGGGACATACTGGACACTCGTGGCAAGGGATTTCTCCAGGGGAAGAAAGACTGGGTTGTCTCTTTTTACTTATTTTTTCCCCTTCCACAGGAGCGACAGGGCAGTTACCCAGTGAGGCTCCACTTGATCCAACACGACACCAGAGGGAGATTGAGCGCGCTTGTCAGTCACAGCTAATGTCATCCCCTGACTGCTTAATCAGGCTGCCAATCTGGGCAAGCCATCTCAAGGCTTCAGCAGGGGAAGAAAGGGGGGGAAAAAGCCTTTATTCCAAAGGGCACAGTGCTATCAAATGGACACACACTCGCTATTGTTTATCAGCAAGAGCCACACAGGCAAACTCCCTCCCAGCCACCCTCTCCCCCACCAGCACCCAGGGGTTTCGGGCCATTCATGTAACAATCCCAATTTTCACGGGGCTTTGCTGTACGTTGCCAGTACTTATGCACCCTGTGATATGCCAAAACCTGCCCCAAAAGGCATATTTTCTCCACCAAAAGGCTGTTGTCCCACCAGCTCCCTGACTGAGGCCCCTGTGCCAAGGAAGACCCAGAGCATCAGTGCAAAGAAAGCTGACTGGGGGCAGGGAGGCTCTGCCAGCCCACAGCCCTGTCTTCCCTCCATCTGGAGATAGAAAAGAGGTTTTGCAGCTCAGAGAGGAGTTATTTTCCCCCCAGCATATATTAAATCACAGTTGAGGTAACAATTCTGCTGCTGAAAGCAGAGGGAGAGCCCTGCCAGCAACACCTCTGCTGCTGAGCATCTAACAGGCTGCTCCTCACAGCCTTCCTGTGATCAATCCCTCTAGTTTTCTTAGGTTTTATTTACGTAAATTCACCTAACGCCAGGTCTGCCACCAGCTCTGACTTGGTGAATCCACACCTTTAAGTTGCCAAGATACAGCTGAAGCATCTCCCACGGCTGGGTCCACCCACCTCCAAGGCTCTTTCCAGTGCCACCTGCTCTCCCGCCCAGGAAGGGCCACCTGATGCCATGAGTGCAGTCGGGAATGACATGCAGGAAAAGCAGAAGCAGGTCCCCAGGACTTCAGGGGATGGAGAGAGCCAACCTGCTTACCCAGACCAGCCCCGGCCCCTCTCACCCCAGTCATGCTGCTCTGCATGGTCCCAGGAGACCACAGACACACCAATTGTTGTTCCCTCTGTGCCCTGGCCAGGCAGCAGGATGACTTACCCAGGGAGACCAGCTCCAGGGGCAGGAGGAGCAGCAGCAGGTTGCCGGCGGCAGCGCAGCGCTTCATGGTTCCTGTCAAAGAACAACAACAGCATCAGGTCCAGCACTTGAGCAGGGACATGCCCTTGTCTCCCCAGATCAGGCTGGGGCCACAGGGGACACTCGGGGCATCAACACTTTGTTTCTTGGGTCGTGCAGCCCCAACCTGAAGGCAGGATTAACCTGGGGCAGGGGCTCCATTTTTTCCAAGGGCTCCTCTGGTGCGAGGGGCTGAGCCACGGTGAGACCCGTGACCAGGACAGGAGCAGCCCCAGCACTGAAGGGAGATGGGTGAGGGTAAGGAAGAGCTGCTGCAGCCGTGGAGGGACACAGCAGCGAGCTGTCAGCACCGGGATTTAAGATGATTTGGCAGAGCTGCATGGGAAGCTTGACCCAGAATCACTGGAGAGGCACCAGGATTTAGGAGGACAAAGCAGAGCCCCTCAAACCTCTCCAACCACCTGGGCAGCTGCAGAACAGGCACTGCAGGAGCACGGGAAGCAGAGAGGCTGGGAAACACACCTGCATCCTTCTCTGCCTCCCAAATATTCCCAGCTTCACATTCAATACAGCACCAGGCTC
The DNA here is from genome assembly GCA_013390025.1 of Pitta sordida. NCBI lineage: Eukaryota > Metazoa > Chordata > Aves > Passeriformes > Pittidae > Pitta > Pitta sordida. The sequence goes on along the minus strand of WEKX01027434.1, from coordinate 143,728 downwards.
CCCTCAACAAGGAGTCAGGATAAACCAGTGCCAGGGAGCTCCAGCCACAGCCATGTCCTCGCTCGGTGCCCAGACCATCAAACCCAAAGCTTTGTCCAAACCAGCCCCACAGAACCTCAGCAAAGTCCCTCTGTGCAAGGAAATTTGTACACGTGGATTTTACAACATCCCACCCAGGGGCAAGTGTAAATCTTACACATTACACACAGGCATGAGGAGAGCCCCAGGCAGCTCAGGCAGAGCCTGGGGCTCACAGGACACCCCAGTGACCCGTGTCTGAAGTGCTCCGTGTTTCCATGGGTGCTGTGCAGGTCCTGGGGCAGTGGAATGTTCTCCCACCAGTTCAGCACATCCACGCAGTAGCAGCTGCAGGGACAGGGGGGAGGGGACAGCCACCCTTAGGGGCAGCAAGCGCAGAGACCAGCCGGTGGTGAAACAAAGAAGCTGCTCCTGCTTGGTATCAAGTGCTGAAATGAGTCATAAATCACTCTGTCCATTCTCCAGCCTATGCTGGGATCTGTTAAACTTGTGACTGGTCACGTACACAAGTTTGGGCTCACTTGGCACCCACAGCACAGATGACTCAAGCAACAGACTTCAGCAAGCTGCTGAGGTACAGGTGATTCCCACTCAGGGAGCATCCAGGCAGCTCACCCACAAAGCCAGGGTGCCACCTTTGCCCACCACTCATGGAATCCCAGAATGGTTTGGGTTAGAAGGAACCTTCCAGACCATCTCATTCCAGCCCCTGCCACGGGCAGGGACACCTTCCACAGACCAACCTGCTCCAAGCCTCATCCACCCTGGCCTTGTTTAATTTTCTTCCTCTCCATTTAACACAAAAGCAGCAGCTCAGCCCTCCCTTCACAGCATCCTGCTCTATAGGGACCAAACACGACACCAGCAGGCAGAGCCATCCCAGCACATGGCACTGCCACCCCTGGGAGCCCAGCTAAGGGTGGAGGGCTCCATACCCCACTGCCCCCAGGAGACTCATGGGCACCCTCATGGATGCTCCTACAGGAGCTTCAAAGCAACAGCTACACATATTTTATTTTTTCTGATGGATGTGTCAGAGAGGACAGCTCGTAACAGTTCTGTCACCGCAAAAGTGGCCTGAAATTCTCATTTCTTCAGCTATTTTGCGACGAGAGAATCTCTGGGAGAAAAGGTCTGTGCCTCGGCAAGAAAAACGCTGCTGTGCTGTATTTTGTGCACCTGTAGGAATTTCAGTGCAAACATGAGAAGACATTCAGGGTCAGCACAGCTTCACTTTCAGGCGTATCATGCTGACCTTCCCAGAAAACAGGGACAGGGCAGGAGAGCTCAAACCTCCACTCCACAAAACGCTTCTGAGTGCTGCGTCAGCAGAGTATCCAAAAACCCAGTTTCCAAACAAACATTACCACTTCCTCAGGAGCTGGGCACTCTAACAGACCCCTTAAATCTTTAAAATAAAGAAAACCATCAAACAGCTCCGTTTTTCTCCCCATTTTGAGGAGGAGACAATCCTGGACATGGATACTCCCTCTGGCCAGAATTAAGCTGGGGGTGCAGAGCTCATGGCGCTGCAGCCAGATGGGATGTGATGGAAAAAGAGATCCTCTGCCTTGTGCAGTGCCAAAATGCCACTGAGAACACTAACTTCTTCTCAAACAGCCCCACTATCAGCCCAAGCGAGCGGAAACATTATTTTCCAGCTTCACAGACCATGTTCAAGAAGCAACAGGGCAGTGGAAAAACAATTTACGTGGTGTAGAAATAAAGGCAGTTGACAGCACCCCCTTTCAAGTGTCATGATAAATCTAAATATTGTATATTCCAAGTCAGTCACTTCATTATGTAAGTAATTGCCTGAAATGTCATTTTGATTTTCTCTGTCTTCATTAATATTGCAGCTCTTCACTGGTTCTCTGAGATGGTTCACTCAAATATTGCAAATTTAAGGAACAAGATCGAGAAGTCTCTGGGGAGAACTTAAAAATTGTGACTAAGAGCATATTAAATTGCACCTTCTGCCTGAAAGAGGCTCTTTGGAGGAAGCACTCGGTGCAGTTTCCAGCATAATAATGTCCCTGGGCAAGTCGTTCCCGGGAACTCAACTGTTGCCTCCTGGCTGCCAAAGCACTAATGTGAAAGCAGAGGTTTCCCATCCGCTGGCAGCGGCTCCCCAAGGCACCCGGAGCAGCACAGTCTCAATAAATGGTGACGGATGGGAACCGGAGGAAACGCCACAAACAACTCCGGGGTTGGGGAGTTTAGGAACCCACACAGCTCAAGCAGAGGTTTTTCAGCCCGCTCTCCCCAAACACCTCCTTCCCGCGCCTGGGAAGCGGCTTTTTTGCTGCCTGAACAGCATCGCCACATCCCTGAATGCCAGGTGCTGGGTGGCGCAGGTGGAGCCCAGCCTTTGGCACACACCCATGCCACCCCCACCAAAGCCCGGATGCTCCTGCTGCAGTCCAGGCTGTGCCTTGCTCTGGGGCCCTGCACCTGCCCTGGATGCCTGTAAATGTTCTGGTGGGGCACTGGGACCCACCGAGCTCCTCAGTGCCTCCAGCAGAGCTGCCAGCTCTGAGCTGCTGCTGGCACCTTCAATCACTCCTGGAACCCCCAGCCCCTCTCCCCTCACCTGGCCTTCCCATCCCCAACCCGCCCGGCAGGGTTGGCACCTGAGGATTTACAGTGCCAGCCTCCCTGTTTGCTCCATGCCATGCCAGGAGTGCAAAGGAGAAATGAAAGTGTAAATCCAAGCCTCTCCCGAACAGCCATGGAAGGGAACTGGACAAGCCTTTTCCCCCTGAAAAAGCCCCTTTTCCAGCGATGGAACACCAAGGATGTCCCACCCACAGGATTCGCCCCTTTGGAGGCGGGGTGGAAGCACTCGAGATGCCACCAGGATGGCACCACATCCATGGAATCCATCCAGCTGCTGCAGGACTCCCTCTCTGCCCAGCCGCTCTCCCATGGCCGCTCTCCCAAGCGTCCCCAGTCGCTGTGGTCACCTTGGAAGAGTGGCCAGGAGATGGTCCAAGGCAGCACCCCTGGGATTGCCTTCAGCAGAGCACAGCACGTGGCACCAAACCACAGCAAAAACCAGTCCTGCCCGCTTTCCCAGCTTCCCCATCCCTCTGCTCCTCAAAAACAAGCACCATTAGAACCTCACCTTTTCTTCTTGTTATTGCCTCTTGGCCAGGGCTTCACAAAAGGAAAAAATTACAAGCTCATTTTGATATTTTTTTTTTTATTCTCACCCCCATGTTGGCATGAGCCATACCCAAATCATAATTCCCAAAAATAACAAATTGCAGAACAGGGTAATCAGAAGTAAATTGATATTGATAAATAAGCTTTTCTTTCGTGCGGTAGGTGGTTTATTTTAATCTAATGAGTTTTATATTTTCTGAGCTTTCAGATTCCATGATGAAGAGCCGTCCGCGCTAGAATTACAAAGCACTTTGAAATATTGTAATTTTATGGCTCATTTTGTCAGGACTCTTGAAAATGAGATTTGTTCCCAGTGAAAAAATTTGCCCTTTTTTTTTTCCTCCTATTCCCTGCAGCGAGGGGAAATAAAATTTCCTTGTTAAATAAATACAGCCCAGGATGTTGGTGGGCACATGGGGAAGGAGGATGGATGCCCACAGGGAACAAAGAGCACAGCTGCCTCTACCTGCAACGACCCCCCTAAGCCCGGAGGTGGTGCTTGCAGGAGAAAGAGCTTGGAAAACACTCTCTTGTCCTTCCTCCATCCCAGAAGTATAGCTGGGGTTGGAGAAACAGGTGTCTTCTCCCCAGAAAGCTCTGCACATCCCAGCCATCCGTTCAAACCTTGCCTCATCCAGGGAAAAAGCTGCAGCTCTTACTGACTAACAGGCAGTAACACCAACAAGTTCCCCTACACTTCCAGCAGTTTACATCCATTGCAGAACAAGGACAGGAGTAGAAATGATTTTGGCTGGGGCTTCCAGATGTTTTCTTTCCCATAGGAAAGAAACCATTAGCTACAAGAGATATTTATACATTGTTTAACCAAAAAAACCAAGTGCAGAAGAAATCATCATCTTTGAACCTCTCGGTCTGCCCAGGAAAGTTTTCTCTGGGTTGGCAATGACAGTGGTTTTTAGCAAATCACTGCCACAAGAGAATGCAGACAACTACCCAGCTCTGCTCCAGCAGCATGCAACCCGACCTCAGCAGCACATCCCAAAGGTGGCACCTCCAAGGAAAGTCAAATAATGCATCCAATTCACTTCTGCATCCACACAACATTAAAATAACGCTCTGGGAGCTTCAGGAAAGGGGTCCCTGTTCTGCTGCACCAGCCACTGCCACCCAGCCCTTCACAGCATCTTCCCTGGGGAGGCACAAGGAGAGATCACCAGTTCGTTTCTTTCTGAGTAGGGCAGCACTGGCCCTGTGGAGTCTCCAGCGTTGGTTGCTAGTCACCATGGGCATCATAGCAACCATTTTCCATCACATAACTTCACTTCAGCCAGAACAGCAGCTCCTGAACTGGGAGGATGGCTGGGATGGGGCATGGAGACCAAGCCAACCCACTCCTGGCTCTCCTGGGTTGCACCACCACAGAGGCAACGCGGCAAAGCTGTGGAGCAGATGATGCTAACGTGGGATGAAAAGGTGGAAAGGCAGCCAACAGCAACAGAGCTTGGCTGGGAGGAAAAAAGAGGAGGAGGGGGAAGAAGGGTGGGAACTCTTGCTTTAGGAGAAAGCTGGATGAGGGGAAGTGACACACACAGTCTGGTCTCACTAGACAGGAACCTCTCTCCGGGCTCTGAAACGACATACAGAAATGGACAAAGTGGCAAGTGTGAGGATGCTGAAGGCCTGACTCCAAGCCTGCTCAGGAATGGGATGCCAGACACTTTGTTCTTGTGCCCTGCCTGGAAGAGGAAGGCTTCCCTCTGACTGGGGGTGGGCAGCAGCCTGGCTGGACTTCCAAGCACTGACAGGAGAACGAAGCAGGAGAAGCGTCCAACATCCTCGGGCTCCACACACCACGTGTGAGCTCGTCTGTACCACAGCCACGGATCCGTGATGTGCTGCACTTGGGGGGCTCAAAGGGAAAAAAGCAGAGAGGAAATGTGTGAAGTGGAATTAAAGGGAAAAGACAAGCGTGTGCTGGCAGGGACTGGCACAGCACCTCTCCCCTCAGCACCCTCAGGTGCAGCTTTCAACGTGAGCATCACCTTCCTGCAGCAGGAGGGAGCACGGGATAAGTATCACACTAAGAGGTACCCCCATAACAGCAGGAGCCACGGGATAAAGAATTCAGCATCAAGCTCAAGAGCAAGTCATCAGCCTCAGAACCAGCAGCTCTTCACAATCAGTCACCAAACTGCATTTCAGAGCCCTGACAAAGAAGAAGAGTGAATTATTTCACTCCCTCCCCCTCGGTGAGCACTCGGCGCAGCAGGTGCCACTCCAAGCCCAGGACTGTGAGTGTGTGTGCACCCCAGATCTCAGCCCATCTCCCTGCCTGCAGCTACTCCCGAGCTCCAGGATGGATGTTTGCATCACTAAGCAGCAGCAACAAGGCTATTTGCTCAGTCTTATGGCGACAGGAACGGTGGATTTTAAAAAGAGAGGGAAATAGGGACACTTCAGAGGAAGGAGGTAAAAATATAACAACCCCAAGAAAACCCACCAAAAACCTTCCCACGGTGCAGCCGGAGCTGCAAAGGCTCTCAGGCCATTCCCTGCCTCATCCAAATCACGAGGGAAGTGTCCTTGCTGCTTTCACACAAAGCTCACTTAACTTCCAACGAGGGGCACTTTGCTGCTCCAGACCTTTTCAAGGCCCACTGGCTGTTCCAGCTAATAAAAGGCAAGCTTGGCCTGATGGAGCAACACCGTGGGCACGCTGGGGCTAATCACTCACTGCCTCGAATTGCAGGAGCAGGAAAACGAATGCAAAGTAGTAGAGACAGCACAGGGAAAGGAAGATGGACAGATTTAGGAGGAATCCCCCCAAAATCCTTCAATCCCAAACAGCAGCCCTGGAGAGCAGGGATTGAATGAATGACAAAAGCATCCAGCAGAGATGAAGTTATTTGGATTAATGGCAGTGACAGGCCTGTTCATGCCCCAGATGTGGCTGAGGACCCTCAGAGCTGTCCAGTCCCTCATCCACACGGCCCTTTCCAAAGTGCAGCAGCCCAGAATCCAGCACATCTCTCTGTTTCCATCAGGAATTTTCTCCCAGTACACTCCAAGCAGGACTTCTTTTTTGCCCTGGGAGCAGCATTTACAGCAACCACACAGAGCAGGGCAAAGCCATTCAGGCTGTGGCAGAGTCTGTGGAAGGGACAGCACAGCCCTCCCACGCCCAGGGCAGTTCCCATTGCAGGACACGAGCACAGCAAGGTCCTTCTTCCCAGGACACACGGTGCTTCCTGGAGGCTGCCCGGCAAAAGAGACAAAGCGTGCCCAGGACTGCGCCTTCCAGAAAGAACATCCAGTGCCACCCCCTGCCATGAGCAGGGACACCTTCCACTGTCCCAGTTGCTCCAACCTGGCCTTGGACACTCCCAGGGATGGGGCAGCCACAGCTTCTCTGGGCACCCTGTGCCAGGGTCTCCCCACCCTCCCAGGAAAGAATCTCTTCCCAGTGTCTCATGTGATCTCCACCTTTATGGGCTGAGAGACACAATGCTCCGTGACCAGGTATTTCCTGCCCACTCTGACCAACACTTAGAGCTCAGCACCACACATGGACAAACGCAGTTTCAGCTCCTGCCAAACCACAGGACACAGGCAAGATTTGGGCGAGTCTTAACCACTGGGATTCCTGATTTCTCCCCATTTCACCTGCAGAATCTACACACTGAAAAAGAACAATGTAAGAACAAAGCAGGAATTTTCACGTTTATAGGTCTTGAACCATAAAAGCCTAAAACTAATCCTATTTCTCCTACAATTCTATTAAAAGTGAGGAAGCAGGACATTGTAGTGGGGGAAAAAAAAAAATCAGGGAAGTTTAGGTTGCACATGGAACTGTTTCTGCTCCCAAGGCAAAGCTCCAGCTCAATCAGTGGAGCTGTGAGCAGCTGGGATATTTTACNGACTGGGGGTGGGCAGCAGCCTGGCTGGACTTCCAAGCACTGACAGGAGAACGAAGCAGGAGAAGCGTCCAACATCCTCGGGCTCCACACACCACGTGTGAGCTCGTCTGTACCACAGCCACGGATCCGTGATGTGCTGCACTTGGGGGGCTCAAAGGGAAAAAAGCAGAGAGGAAATGTGTGAAGTGGAATTAAAGGGAAAAGACAAGCGTGTGCTGGCAGGGACTGGCACAGCACCTCTCCCCTCAGCACCCTCAGGTGCAGCTTTCAACGTGAGCATCACCTTCCTGCAGCAGGAGGGAGCACGGGATAAGTATCACACTAAGAGGTACCCCCATAACAGCAGGAGCCACGGGATAAAGAATTCAGCATCAAGCTCAAGAGCAAGTCATCAGCCTCAGAACCAGCAGCTCTTCACAATCAGTCACCAAACTGCATTTCAGAGCCCTGACAAAGAAGAAGAGTGAATTATTTCACTCCATCCCCCTCGGTGAGCACTCGGCGCAGCAGGTGCCACTCCAAGCCCAGGACTGTGAGTGTGTGTGCACCCCAGATCTCAGCCCATCTCCCTGCCTGCAGCTACTCCCGAGCTCCAGGATGGATGTTTGCATCACTAAGCAGCAGCAACAAGGCTATTTGCTCAGTCTTATGGCGACAGGAACGGTGGATTTTAAAAAGAGAGGGAAATAGGGACACTTCAGAGGAAGGAGGTAAAAATATAACAACCCCAAGAAAACCCACCAAAAACCTTCCCACGGTGCAGCCGGAGCTGCAAAGGCTCTCAGGCCATTCCCTGCCTCATCCAAATCACGAGGGAAGTGTCCTTGCTGCTTTCACACAAAGCTCACTTAACTTCCAACGAGGGGCACTTTGCTGCTCCAGACCTTTTCAAGGCCCACTGGCTGTTCCAGCTAATAAAAGGCAAGCTTGGCCTGATGGAGCAACACCGTGGGCACGCTGGGGCTAATCACTCACTGCCTCGAATTGCAGGAGCAGGAAAAAAAATGCAAAGTAGTAGAGACAGCACAGGGAAAGGAAGATGGACAGATTTAGGAGGAATCCCCCCAAAATCCTTCAATCCCAAACAGCAGCCCTGGAGAGCAGGGATTGAATGAATGACAAAAGCATCCAGCAGAGATGAAGTTATTTGGATTAATGGCAGTGACAGGCCTGTTCATGCCCCAGATGTGGCTGAGGACCCTCAGAGCTGTCCAGTCCCTCATCCACACGGCCCTTTCCAAAGTGCAGCAGCCCAGAATCCAGCACATCTCTCTGTTTCCATCAGGAATTTTCTCCCAGTACACTCCAAGCAGGACTTCTTTTTTGCCCTGGGAGCAGCATTTACAGCAACCACACAGAGCAGGGCAAAGCCATTCAGGCTGTGGCAGAGTCTGTGGAAGGGACAGCACAGCCCTCCCACGCCCAGGGCAGTTCCCATTGCAGGACACGAGCACAGCAAGGTCCTTCTTCCCAGGACACACGGTGCTTCCTGGAGGCTGCCTGGCAAGAGACGAAGCGTGCCCAGGACTGTGCCTTCCAGAAAGAACATCCAGTGCCACCCCCTGCCATGGGCAGGGACACCTTCCACTGTCCCAGTTGCTCCAACCTGGCCTTGGACACTCCCAGGGATGGGGCAGCCACAGCTTCTCTGGGCACCCTGTGCCAGGGTCTCCCCACCCTCCCAGGAAAGAATCTCTTCCCAGTGTCTCATGTGATCTCCACCTTTATGGGCTGAGAGACACAATGCTCCGTGACCAGGTATTTCCTGCCCACTCTGACCAACACTTTGAGCTCAGCACCACACATGGACAAATGCAGTTTCAGCTCCTGCCAAACCACAGGACACAGGCAAGATTTGGGCGAGTCTTAACCACTGGGATTCCTGATTTCTCCCCATTTCACCTGCAGAATTTACACACTGAAACAGAACAATGTAAGAACAAAGCAGGAATTTTCACATTTATAGGTCTTGGACCATAAAAGCCCAAAACTAATCCTATTTCTCCTGCAACACTATTAAAAGCGAGGAAGCAGGACATTGTAGTGGGGGGAAAAAAAAAATCAGGGAAGTTTAGGTTGCACATGGAACTGTTTCTGCTCCCAAGGCAAAGCTCCAGCTCAATCAGCGGAGCTGTGAGCAGCTGGGATATTTTACACCCCAACAAGAGGCCACAAACACTCATCAAGCCAATCCCAGATCCTAAAGCTTCTTAAATGCAAAAATAATCCGTGCTCCAGACCATCTGCACCGAACACCTAAGACACTTCATAAATTAAACCCTTTTTTAAGAAGTCCTGGCCACCCCGGCTGCTCCGGGGGTGTGCTCCGAAGGGGATTGCAGTGCCCCTTCTCTTTGCACAGCCCTAATCAGGCCAGCAGAGAAGCTGCCACACCACGGACATTCCTCTGCTGGGCAGCATGAAATGGTTTTGGTGCTGCCTCCCTCCCTGCTGCATCCGGGGGATGCTCCCGGGAGGGACAGGCAGCCCCTTTGCCCATGGGCTGGGTGTCCTTCCCAGGGCTCAGCTCCACAGCTCCCACCTCTTCCAAACATTGTTGTTCCCACTTATCACCAAAAAAAAAAAGAAACAAAAATTTAAAAAGACGGGAACACATCGATTTTTACAGTTCTCCACAAACGGTGTTTTACAACCTGCTCTTAAGACAAAAACAATGTATTTTCCACGACCCGATCTTGACCTGTGCTACAAACCCTGCAGTTTGCCCTCCCAAACAAGAGAGCTTTGTGCGGGGAGGGCGGGGGGTAAAGGAAAACAGAATTGCAAAGGGATTTCTCCTCCCCTCCCTCCCCAGGACAGCGAAGGGAGGAGACGCAATGGTAAAACTCGCCGTCCCAACACCCACCTGGATTTTCACAGATGCCGCTTATCCCTGGGAATACCTTATCCCCGCTTCCCCCCACCTCTCAAATAAATAACATTTTAAGCATTTCACTGCACCAGCTCCCTCCCGTGCCGAGGCCACACGCACGGAGCATCCCAGGATCCCCGGCGGATGCACCGGGAATACCCCGGGAAGGAGCCCGGCTTGTTGCGTGCAGCCCCCGGCAGCTCCAGCAGCCCTCCCGACCCCCTGGGCATCCCCCTCCCGACCCGGGAATCTTCTGCCAGATGCGGCTTTTCCCCCAGCACAGGAAAAAAAACAACCAAGGAACGATAAAGGAAACATGACCCAACGTCCGAGATGTCCCATTCTAGCATCCCCCTCCTGGAACACGTCGATGGGTAAAAGGGAAGCGGCAGCCCGAGGCTGGAAGGGTGGTCAGGAGAACATGTATTTAAAGAAAAGAGGGCTGCAGGTTTTGCGGGAGATGAAGGAAAAGAGCAGCAAGTAAAGAATCGGGGACGGGGGGGGAAATCTCAAAGTGCTTTTCCAAAACACTGAGGGCAATTCATGCATTTTAAAACACCGGTTTCCTATTCCGTGATGTTCCGAGGGGGGTTTAAACCCACTGCGGCTCAGCGCGGCATTCCCACGGCCGGGAAGAAGTTCAGCCCCGGCTCATCCCAGAAACTTTGCAGCTTCCCAGCAGCACAAACTCCGAATAGAGCCGGGGATGGGGCGGGGGGGGGAGAGGGAGAAGGCGTCGTGCTTGTTCCCCCAGGGGCAGGACAGCAGATACCGTCGTGCATTTACAGGATCGTTTTTGGGAACAGGGGAGGAAGGTTGTGCTCGCACCCTCCTGCCGCTGAAACCACCGAGCTGAGAGAACTCCCCCCGCCCCAAAATAATAATAACAATACTAGCAGGGCTCACCTCCTCCCCCCCAAAACGTGTCTCCTCGATGAGCGCAAACCGAGGGAGTTTGGGAAGGGGGACCCCGCGCAAAAAGCCGCTCCCCGGGAAAGGGAGGGAGGGGGTGATGCCGGAGCCCCCGCGCATCCTCCTCGACCCCTTCCCCCTCCCCCCCAAAAAAATAAAGAAACGCACGAGGAATAAGGAAAACCGGCTGGGCATTACCTGTGGTGGATGTGTGGGAGCCCGGTATCAGCGGCGACCCCCCATGTCCCCCCCGCCAGCTGCGTGAGCAGCCGCGGGAGGAGGAGGAGGAGGAGGAGGAGGAAGGGGAGGGGATGGGAAGGAGCCCGAAAGGAGCAGACGCGGGAGGCGCAGCGCCCCTCGCCCAGGTACCGCGGATTCCGGCGCCGGCTCCACCTCCCCCCTCCCGACCCCTCCTGGGGGACTCCCAACCACCACCCCCCAATCCCCTGGGTCACCCACCCAGCCAGCGGTTACCTCTTCAAATACAACTTCAATCCGAGGCAGGCGCCGATTACTCAAAGTTTAACTCAGCCCTCGGTGGTTTTAATTCATTTTTTTTTTCCTCGTTAATGTTATGATGTACCTGACCTCTGCGCAGGAGCAGCTGGCAGGGCCCGGAGCACGTAAATCATACATGAGCGGGAAAGCGATCCGAGAGACATCTATGCCGAGCTCCGTCCTCTCCCCCGGGCACCCGGAGCCTCGGTTTCCACAGACACGGGGTTGGATTTGCCGTGCTGCCCATCCACGGGTCCAGCTGACCCTCCTTGGCACCGCTGCTCCCCAACCCTGCATCCTCCCAGCTTTCCTGAGCCTGCCCCCAGGCCAAGCCCTCCTTCACAAGCAGCTGTAGGGAAAACAGTCAAATCCCACTGTTTCACCCCACTTCTTGCTGTCTTGGAAGTAAGGAAGCCATGGAAAGCCACCTGCAGTGACACCAACTCTCACACCAAGAGGTTCCTCCATGTGCCTGGATCCCAGGAGGGTCAGGGCTCTGGCTCCTGCCCTGCCACACACACCAACATCCCACTGCAGGGAGGTTCCCACTGGATCCTAGCACCAGGATTTTTAATTAAAACAAAAAACAAGCGCAGTTTGTGCTGCTAAAGCCCATCCTTAAGCCCTGCCTGGGAACCACAGAGTCCTTGAATAGTTTGGCTTGGAAGGGACATTGAAAATCACTCCAAACCCCTACCATGAATAGGGAACACCTTCCACCGGAGCAGGTTTCTCCAAGCCCCATCCAACCCAGCCTTGAGCACTTCCAGGGATGTGAGGACCCTTCCCCTCCACTCATTTCCGCACTCCTCCTCCCGAGACATCAGTAGCCAAAGGGCTCTGCCGGAGCTGGAGGGGATAATTAAGCCTTTGCCCTCTCTTGAGCAGCTTCTGCTAATTACACAATTAGCCCAGCTGCTGGGGCTGCTGGGTTTCAGGTGGGCAGAGGTCTGCTCCTGGGGCTCGCCCCTCCCCAGACCTGGCTGAGCCACACCCAGGCACACCTGCGGCTGCTTTGGGGGAACACCCACCCCACGGTCCCTGGCACAGGTGTGTGCCATGAGCCATCTGCAACCCGGGGAGCTGCCAGCGAACCCTTCTCTCCCTTCACACCTGGGCTGTGTTGGGCTGGTTAAGGAACCGGTAAGGAATTGTTAAGGTTAGAGGTCACGGGGAGTGCAAAGGGTGGTTCTAGCGTGGGGTTCTGAGCATCTCTACTGAGCTGAGCCCAATTTGGGGGAGGGTTTATCTCTCCTGGAATCTTCACCCCTTCCTTTGCCCTCTCATAGGCACGCAGCCAGGACACTACACTACTTTCATCACAGCCATCCTCATAAAGTCTTGGCAGTAATTAGGGGAAGAAATTAAAAAAGAGAGGAGGGAACCAGAGCAAGCCCCTATGTTAAGTGACTTGAAGCCACATTTTAGGCTCGGATGGCTGCAGCTCCTCTGACTTTGCACAAGTGACGTCTCACTTAATGACTCTCCTGATAAATTCAGGTCAGGGTTTCTATTTAAATAGAAGCACACCTCTCCTATGCCTTGGCTTCACACCCTGGATTTCTGCTCCCATCCTCACTTGTTTGAAGATGTCTCACCTGTTTTACATAAGTCAGCTCTAACAAACCTGAGTTCCTCCCGGCCTGTGGGTTTGGTTTGGGCTCCTGGTTCCATTCCCAGTGGAATACAGGCTGCAGCCTTTCCCTTTGAGGAAATAAGGGAGGACTGGTGGGATTTCAGTGCCCAGGATCACAAAACCCACAGGAATTCAGTATCTTGTGATCTGTACTTCCCTGTCAAGCTCGGTTTGAGTCAGGCAGGAACAGCAGTAGCTGTGCGCAGGCTGGACCTCAAACCAACTCTCAGAGCTGATGTTCCCAAGCTCCCACTTGGAGAAAGCCGTGTTGCCCCAAGGTCCAGGCTGTGGGGGATGTGCCTTTTAACAGACAGAAAAGAAGGGATTTAAGGAAAGGGGTGCATTGTGAGCAGAGGGATGCTCCCACTTACCACTGAGATCAGGGGCCAGAGTAATTAATGCCAACCCTGAAGCAGGGAGCTTGAGGGCTGGGATAACCTCCCTGTTATCCCAGCCTTTCTTCACAGGCTCATTACTGGGAAACCTAATTTTTTTGGAGCTGGATCCCGTGACTTGCCCTCTGTGCCCTGCCTGCGAACGTGGAGCAGCTCGACAGAGTCTTTCACAGCCTCCTGGCACCACTCACTCAACCTTGAAATTGTTCTGCAGGGCTTCTCCCCCTCTCCTTTTCCACCCAGCCATGGAACATTCCTGTGTCCAGCTCCCCCCATGGTGAATCACTCCTCTCTCTGCCCTCCCCAGCCCTTCCACTGTGAGGGATCAGATCACCATTTCTCTCTAAATAGATGAAATATCACATGGAAAGTGGGTAAAACGTGGATATGTGCAAACTCCTGCCCCACTGAGGTGTTGCCTTCTCTCTGCTTGTCGTGGGCTCCAGGGTCTGCATGGACATCACCTGCCTGACAATGATATTGTGCCATCAGCCATTTCCTCACACCTCCTTTTCCCTGGGAGTCTCCCACAGGGATCCCTTGATGTGCTTCCCCAAGCTATTGTCCTTTTTCTTCTTCCCTCCCACCCCCCCAAATTAAAACCTGTGCACTAGTGCAGGAGGGTTTTATGTTCAGCATACACAACCCATGCTCCCTGCTTTCACTTTCGGGGCAACAAGGTGATTTTGTCCCCCTAGACCCCAAACCCATGGGGATGGTGCTATTCTCCATCTCCCACGGCTGTGGGTTGGGATGGTGGCGTGAGGAAGCAGCTCCCCCCCTCCGTGCTGCCCTCTCACCTGAGTCACAGAATTAATTTGTACAGCGCTCGTGGAGTTTTCTTTTCGACCACCTGTGCTGGGGCTGACAGTGAGCCAGCTTTTCCGGTGTGAAATTAATTTCCAGGTCCATTTCACACAGAATTTTAAGGCCAATATTTAGGATCATGCTGTTTGTTTGGGAATTTATGAGTGGAGGAGGCTGGTGAGAAAGCTGAGTGAAGTTGAAGGATTGCTGGAGTTCTCTGAAAAAGAAAAGCGCTGGGAGAGCAGCTGCTTTTAGTTGTTGGGTTTTTTTTTCCTTTAGAAATACAGAAGTCCTGGGTTTCAGATTGCATCTTTGTAAGGTGATAGTCCATCTGGAGAGGGTAGGAAGGGCAGGAGCACAGGCCCATTCCTGTGGCATCACTCACCAGCTCGTGTTTCCAGGTGGGTCTGGGTGAGCCAACCCCAGACAAACATCCCCAGATGTGACAGGGCAACACATCGTGATAACACATGGCAAGCAGGATCAAGGTAGGAACTCCAGAAAGCCTTGCAGGAGCTGACCGAAGCCCTGGAACTCTGCCCTTTGCAGCCCCCGAAGCAGCTGTTTGCAGAATGCATCATCTCCCTTTGCATCCCAAGTCAGAGCCAGCAGCACCTGTCTCCTGCTGAGGGCACTGAGAGCACCCTGAGGCCCCAGGCTGGGCTGGTTACGTCCAGGAGGTGTTAATGAGAGTAAAAAAACCCCTTTGGAGTGACTCTCCGTGCAGCTGGAAGTGCTTTTCAGTGGCTTTTGAAACAGCCCTCTGTGTAATTTCCTACTGACAGGGACTCAGGGAGTGACAAGGGTTCAGGGATGATCATGGTGGGTTGGATCAAGTGCAGCGACAGCGAGAGGGGTCACCTTTGGGAGCTGGGGGATGACTACCCAGGGCCACTTCATGCCCTGCACCTAAAGCACCTTCCTCCAAGCTCTGAGCCCTACCTTACCAGCTCCGGTTTTTATTTCCTCTCCGTTTACTCTTTCTTCTTCAGCAGAGGAAAAGCTGCCATCTACAGGCACAGGGGCTCCATGTTACAGGCACAGCATCCTCCTGTGGCACAGCACCTGTGCCACAGCCCTCCACACCTGTGCCCTGCCATCACACCCTCTGCTGGGTCCCCTTCCCTGCAGCGCAGTCCCCGAGCTGTGTCCGGGTTGTTCCCAGTTTGGGCTCGGGGCTGTGACCTCCCTCCCCTCCAGCCCTCGGGCCCCCCCGAGTTTAACCTTGCTGGTTACCCAGTGGAATAACAAGGTGAAAACTCCAGGGAAGGTGACACTATCTCCACAGCTTGCGGGGAACCAGCAAAGGGGACACAAAGGAAATCTGGTCACTGTTTGCCCGGAGTCACCACTCCCAGCCCGTCGGGTCTGTACCTGAGCTGCTCAGCTCCTCTCCTGCCTTGCTCTGCTCCTCCAGTTGCCTCTCATTCAACCTATTTTGGCTGGGTTGACAAGCCTGGGATCTAAGGAGGTCAGCCAGGAAAATAAACTGTAGGAGGAAGTGCAGATAACAGCGAATAAATTGTCCCCTGGGTGAGTGCAGGAGAGTCAGGGGTGACTGTAGTGAGAGTGACTCCCGAGCAGCTGGAGGGAGGGTGTGTGAAAGGGCCCATGGGCTCAGCAGGGAGCTGTTTGCATTTTGGTGCTGTTTGAGGGCAAACCCAAGTCTGACAGGCCTCCAGGAGGATGCAGTTAAAATGGGAGCCAGCTCCTGGAGATGAAGATTCGAAGGGAATTTCCCAGGGTTGTCCCAGTAGAGGCGCCGCAGAGCTTTACCCACCTCACCGAGCCAAGGGCTTGACAGGGTGGCAAAAAGAAGGTGATGCCAAGGAGTGAAGTTGATGCCAGGCAGCCACGAGCCTGGAGCTCACTCCAGCGCCAGCCCCCCAGCCTTCTGCCTCATATTGGAAGCATTTG
This sequence comes from Pitta sordida, assembly GCA_013390025.1. NCBI lineage: Eukaryota > Metazoa > Chordata > Aves > Passeriformes > Pittidae > Pitta > Pitta sordida. The sequence goes on along the minus strand of WEKX01027434.1, from coordinate 127,606 downwards.
TCAAAGCAGACGCTCCCTCCTGGGTACCCCAAGCTGTGAGCACAGAGCAAGGGGGTCACCCAATCTGGACTGGGAGATGAACTGGGTGGGGGGACTGTGCCCCATCCATCAGCACAGAGGGGTGGCAGAGGGATGGCTCCCTCAGCCTGGCCCAGCCTGCTCCAGGCACGCTGGAATCTATGCTCAGCCAGCCCCAGATCCTCCACTCCCCCACCATGGCGTGATAAATTAGCAGGAAAAGTTTCTCATCTCAGTTTGTTCTCGCAGCGCCGTCCAACAGAGCACAAGCCTGTCTAATCAGGAGCTACAGTCCTTCACCATCTGTTTGGAGCCTAATTACAAATGCAGAAAAATAATGTGCTTTACAATTGCACCAGTAAATGCTGTAAATGATTTAAATGCATGCATATGTTCCCTGCAGAATTCAGCATGCATCTGCGACTTCTTCTGCTCACATTAGGCACACAAATCAAGGGAAAAAATACCCAGATCTGACGAACAGCATGTCCCTAGGATGGTGATTTTTATCCCTTTTTTTTCCCCCTGCTGGAATGGCAAACAGGGCTTTTTTGTAACAATTCATCCAGCAGCGTTTTCTTTGCTTCCATTTTAAAAACTGTTTATCACTGCTGTGTAAATATAGTACAAATTACTCCATAAAACATGCAAAAGGAGAGCAGCAGCCGGGCAAGCCTGCAGCTGGCTGGCAAGGTTTCAAAGCCAAGGTTTTTCTTGCTCTGGGGCGCTCATGAGGGGAAGGGTCAAGCTCAAGCTCATCTGCTGGGGATGGTGACCCTCCCTGAGCCCCTGCCGAGGGCAGCGACCACTTGGATTTCACAGAATCACAGAATGGTTTGGGCTGGAAGGGACCTTAAAAACCATCTTGTTCCACAACAAGGCAGGGACACCTTCCATTATCCCAGGCTGCTCCAACCTGGCCTTGGACACTTCCAGGGATGGGGCAGCCACAGCTTCCAAATTTTCACATGCAGCCAGACGCTGGAGGGACATGTCCTGCCTCAAAACACGTGGCATGGAGCAGCCAAGAGGCAGCAGAGCTTCTCTCTGGCCACCACTACGGTGGTGCCGAAGGACAATGAAGCTGTGCCTCCCCCACAGGGTGACAGCACTGCACCAAAGCCTCTCCAATGCAAAGCCTGGTGCCACAGGGGCAGACGTGGCAGCATTTCTGCCCTGTGAGGCTCTCACTCCAGTGGCCGCAGCGCTGCACAGACTGGACTTGGGCTGCCTTGGGCAGCAGTGGGGAAGAGGAAAAGGCACTTGCAGCACTGGGACATGAGGATCACTCCCTAACAAAAATTCCCTTTCCTCCTCCACTACATTTGTTTGCTTTAAAGCCCCAAGTGCCGGCACTTAACTGCTCCAGCTGGGAAGCAGGAGGGGTAGCTGGCACCCCAGAGATGAGAGGGAGGACAAAAAGAGGTCAGGCACAGGCTCAGTTGGTCTCCTTCGAGCAGAAGCTGCAGCAGATGTGTCCCCTCTGCTTTCTGCCCTTCCCTCCATTCCCCTCCTGCCTCGCTGCTGCTGCTGCTTTGCCAGATCCCAGCTCTCATGTCCCCTCGGCCACTTGGATTTAACTGCAAAGGCTGCTGGAAAAGGCATCATGGGGCAGGGGCAGCATTCCCACCGTGCCAGGCTGCCAGCCCCCTGCAGCACTGGGAGCTGGGGCTGATGCCTGCATTCCGTGTCAGACACATTCTTCACGCATTCATGGAATAGTCTGGGTTGGAAGGCACCTTGAAGATCACTCAGCTCCAAGGCCCTGCCATGGGCAGGAATTGCCAACTCAACCCATCAGGCTGCGGCTGAGCTTGGACTGCTCCACCCTCCGTTCTACCCTGCCACTGTTTCCCTCCTCATCCTGCTTTTCCTCACCTCGAGCTCCTGGATATGGTCCACGCTGAGCAGCAGATGTGACTTCACCATCCAGTGTAATTAATTCCCTGGCATTTGATGCAATTCCCTATAAGTTACCCATCCATTTTCACAGGGGGATCACCCAGAGGCTCCTGGCACCATCCCTCCCCACACCATGGCACTCCCACCAGCTCTCCCTGCTTTATCCACAGACCTGATTCCTGCCCAGTTTGATTTTCCCCCTCATTTCTTGTCCCTTCCTTAGCTGAGCACCACAAAAACCCCCAAGGATAAATTCCTTTTTTCCCTCCCCCCCCCCCCGCCATATGAATGCTCCCCACACCTACCTGCACATCATTTGGGGAAGCTCAATGAGAAAAACCAGGATCTCAAAGCAATTCTTGCAGGGCTCCTTCACCCAGCCCTTGCCAGGGATTTCTCCGAGTTTACAATCTAGGCTGGGAGAGAAGGATTGACCAGAAGGAGGAATGCCAGCTCCAACTGCATGCATCAGTGCATCTACAAGAGAAACCACTCCAGACACCAGCAGTTGCACAGGATCAAGAATTATCTTTATTAGCATTGGTACCAGATAATTAAGTTCTGCCTCAAGAGGTATTTGGTCTGTAACACGAAGGAGAGGAGGAGGAGAGATGCAAAGCAGTGAGAAAAACAAGCAGAACCTTGTAATTCCTCGGCTGGGAGGGAAAGGTATGAGCTGGGGAGAGCAGAGCACAAGGCAGGCTCTCAAGTGGGAAGCATAAAGGCCACAAAGGGACTCCCTGGCTGCCAACACCAAGTTGGTTTGGGCTTTTTAACCAACTGCTGCATGACTGCAGTGCCTGGGGAGGCGATGGGAGCACAAACCCCAGTGAGCAGCACCCAGCATCCCTACCCTCATGCCTTGGGTGGGCCTAATCCTGGGTCAAAGCAGTCCCTGCCCAAGGTTTGGGAGCTGAAGGGCTCCAAACCCATCCAAAGGACATGATGAAGAGCCTACACGTGCCCACTCATGTGCCATAGAGCTTCTCCTCGCTACCACACCCCCAGGAATTTTTATGGTTAAATAAAAACCAGCCATAAAGCAAAGCTGTGTGTGTGATTTGCCAACGGGCCCAAACTAACACTGGAAAGGTTTATGTAAAAACCCAAAGTCCACTGAGCCTACAAGTCACCCCTTGGCAATATCCACCAAGGCTCCCACATCCAGCACAGCACAGAGATGCCTGGCAACCCCAACCACTCCTTGGACAAGCAGGAGGTGCTGAGAGTCTCAGTAACAGCATCTGCTGGTAACCCTGTCTGAAAGGAGTGATTTTCCATGGGCAGCATCCCTTGGGCACCACTGCAATGCCAAGCTCTGCCATCACATCCTTGCTCACCAATTCACCTCCCCTAGACCATAAACCCAGCCAGTTTGAAAAAAATAATCACAATAATTGGATTTTGTCCAGGCTGTGCTGCCATACGGGAGTTTGAACGACTTTAAAAGCCAGCCCTCTTTGGGTGGGCCGCATTTTTGGGTGCCACAGTAGCTCACCCCCTCTGAAAACATCTGGAGACCACATGCTGCCTGTCCACACGAGTTAACCAGATTTCTGCTGTGAACATCACACCAGAGCCTCTCTCACACCTCTCCTTGGCCTCAACACAGAGGAAAGGCACCTTAAAAACCTCAGGTTAGGACCACTCACCCCTTGGGGTCAGACAGGTTAAACTGGTGTCCACAACAGCCACACCAGGAGAAATGCTCTCAGCTTGGCCACCACAGACAGCCCTGGTGGCACTAGTGGCACCACGTTGGGAGGTGGATGATCTCTCAATTCAATTTTACCCAGAAAAGTTAAAGCAAGCAAAAGTCCCAGTGCAAAGGTTTCCCTTATGTATGTGGTTTTTTGTGGAATGATTGTATGAAATCTGTGCAAAACGGTGCCCTGATCCCCGGCACAGCTGCTGTCAGCTCCCAGAGCTGTGTCACGGTGTTCAAGGGCTCAGATCCCTTTTAGCTCAGCACCACGAGGGAGGATCCCCCAGGACCACCCAACCCCTGCAGGGCTGGACTCAGAACAGTGAGGGAGCAAACCCCAAGGTGTGTGGCCCCGAGAAGCCACTCACTGGCACTGGAGTGGGGGGAAGTATCCCTGTGCCCCCGGTGCTTCCCTGAGCTCCCTGGGGACGGGGATTTTTTGGTCTGTTTGCTTCATTAAGCTGGGGAGCAACAGTGTCCGATGGGACCTCCCCCAGCACCCAGGACACCCCTTCCCAGAAGGGAGACCTTCCCTCTGCATCGCCCTGGATGCAACCACCCCCTCCCAAGACAGGCAGCCTGCCTCAAAAATCACAGCACGCCTGGCTTTTTGGGTGGGAAAAAACCACCAAATACCTGACAGCAGCACCACAAACCGCCCTGGCTGCCCCTCTACAAAAGGTGGACCAGGAAAACGGCACAGGCAGAGCCCACAGCCAGCCCCAGCATGAGGTAGAAGGTCATCAGCACCCCTGCTGCCTCAGCCAGCTCTTTGGGCACGATTTTGGGGCCGTAGATCATGACCAGTGTCCCCAGGTAGCCGTTGCTGAGCCCCAGCAGTGCTGTGAAGACCACCGGGTAGATGTCTTGGTTGAAGACCACGGTCTGGATGTGAACCCGGGGTTGGTAGTTGCTGAGGATGAAGAGAGGGAGGAAGACGGTCCTGAGGAGGACGAGGGTGGGCAGCAGCTTGCTCTTTGGGCCAGGCACCTGGATCCAGGCCGTGATCTGCCTCCCGCACCAGTCAGCGAAGTTGTACAGGAGGAAACTGGTGAGAGGTGCAAAGTACTTGGTGCTCCACTGGCTTCCCGAGGACTTGCTGACAGACTCGATGTTGGAGGAGAGGGAAGGGAAGATGATGACGGAGATGAAGAAGACGTAGAAGAGGCAGAAGCCGAGGAGGGCTGTCTTCTGCAGGATGGGCCGGAGCGGGGGGATGCTGGTACTTCTGGTGAGGAGGGAGGAATTGGCAGTGCCTCCTGGCTCTGCCTCGTCCTCCACGGAGCTGTCGGGTGGCACAGTGGTCAGAGACGGGCTCTCCTGCTGGCTGCTCAGGTAATACCTGGAGAAAGAGAAGGAGGGAGCGTGTGGGGGGAATACAAGCTGAAATTTGAAAAGAGAGCAAGAGAGAAGTTGGTGATGCAGGGATGGACCCAGCAACTCCATCAAACCTCCAGCTCCCACCTCACATAGGGAGGTGACCCTCAGAGACTCACCCATCCCCTCTTCCCCACTGTGGGGATTCCTTTCCACCCTTGCTGGTTCACAGGGAGGACCTACAGCATGGAGGTGTTTGGGGGTCACAGGCACCAACAGGTCACACACATCAGTGTGGGACACAGCAGACACCCATGTCCTGTGGGGACCCACGTGGCTGCCCTCGAGTCACAGCTCTCTGCTGACTCCAGAGATTTTGGGAGCCCCAGCATTTGCTCCCCACAGCCCTGGGAAAGCCTGGGAGAAACTCAGCAGGCGCTGGGGTGGGTGCCCAGTTTCGGTCTGTGGTTCCGGTGAAATGGGGAAGCGCGGCGCAGCGCCGGAGCGCTTGGAGGGGGATGCTGGGGGATGGCAGGGCAGGGAGCAGCGCAGGGAGCATCCCAAGGGCCCCTGCAGCAATCCTGCTCACAGGGAGAGCCGCAAAGCCTCACAGGCTGTGCCTGTGGGACAGGCGGAGCACACACCTGGAGTACTCGAGCCGGGGCAGGAGCAGGTACACCATGATGCACACCACGATGAAGATGTCGGCCGTGAGGAAGTAGGCCAGGGCGCTGTCGGTGACATCGGCTGCTGCTGCCAGGTCTATCAGAGAGGCCACAGCGCTGATGGTGCCGCCCATGGCCTGACCTGTGCGTGGGGACAGAGCTCAGCCACACCAACCCGGATAGGCACAGGTGAGGGGGGAACCCAGAACCAGCATCTTCCTCACACCTTCCGACAGGCACAGCTCACCAGGGGATGCAGCTCAGCCCCTGCCCCTCCCACTGGTCCCCAAACTCAGCTCGGGGTGCAGCTGCACACACCACCCCCTCTCCATTCCCACGCTTCGCTGCGACGCATATATTTGTGGGGCTACATCACAGCCCAGGGGCCATCCTGCATCCCCTTCCAAAGCAGCCACCGCACACACAAGGGTCAGGATGGGACCCTGGCATGTCCCAAGTCCTGAAGAGAAAGTCCAAATCCCGTCCAAAGCCTAAACCTGGGTTTCCAGTGGGAAACAATCACACCTCCCTTCTGGACTACCCCATTCAAGCCACCCACAGTAGGAATGGCGTACTGGGGATGTGGTGCTTCCCCACTCTGGCATGAGCTCATTAAAACACTCCTGTCGTGGCCCCAGGAAAAATTTCTCCCTCCTGATTCTTATCCCTTCCCCTCTTGGTTTGTCAACCATTCCACAGCACATTTATAATGTTATCAAAGCTCCAGGGAGCTCATCACTCACAGCTCCCAACCTGCCCCTCATCACTCATGGAAATGCCGAACAGAAAGGAGGGGACGAGGCAAAGCTGAAGATCCCTCTGCTGGAAACAGCAGAGCAGAGGGATGCCATCTCCTTCCCTGCTTCTCCCTGCACCCAACGAATATCCAGGGCCAGTTTATGGGTATTTACAGAAACCAAAGCTCATGTGACCGAGCATGTTTCTCCTTCAGCAACTTCCCTTTATCATTAGGCAAAGCTAAGTTTCTAAAATAAACCCCACGTGACGAAACCCCAGATGCAGGAGGGGGGAAAAACCCACGGAGGCGAGCAGGGAAAGCCCGAGCACACGATCCCAGCGGGACCCACCTGAGATCAGAGCCTGCAAGTTCCTCATGGGGAAGCAGCTGCTGAGCCCAAAGATGCTGCTGCTGAAGACGGTCGAGGCGCTGCTGACCACGGCCACGCAGCCCACGGTGAGGGCGAAGAAGAGGGTGGTCCAGGCAGAGGTGTCCACCTTCACCAGCACCGTGATGACCAGGAACACGGCCAGCATGAGCAGCAGCGAGCACAGGATCCGCACGCTGGCCGGCACCCTGGGGACAAGGGGAAGGAGACGCTCCTGCTTTTAAAACTGCGTCACAGGGGACCCCAGCTCCTCTGGTGCCAGAGGAAATCAGGAGAGGTTTGGGGAGGTGAGGAACGAAAAGCAGTGGGATGATGCAGAGGGGCAGGGAGCCGGTCTGGCAGCCGGGGTCTGGAGGTGAAGCACACAAACACACGCCTGCAGACCTGCAGGACTCGGACCTGGGATAAGGAAGGGAGCAAATGACGGGATGAGGCTGTTGTAGACTTAAGCCAAGCTTGCATTTCTTTAAGAAATCAACAAATGGTTCATTTCTTAACCCAGTTCAAGGGCTGGTAAAGACCAGGGCAAGGCACTGGTGCTGCGTGGATGAGCTTGGCTTTTGTCAGCCAGTCCCCTGGTGACAACAAGCATATTTTTAAGTGGGAAGACCAGTTTGCAAGCAATTAACCAAGGAATTCATTTAGGAATTTGTTTACTCAAGCCAACTGCAGGCATGGGTGCTGTGGCAGGGAGCAAAGTGCTTCAGGACACTTCACCTCAGAGGCAGGGCAACCTTTGGCTGCACAGCAAAGCTGAGCTCAGGATGTCCCGTGGCTCCCCCCACTCCAAGGGAAGAACAGGCTGAGCTGGGAAGCACAGCTGAAGCAGGAGAAAGGCAGGAGCAAAGCCAGGGACGAGCACAGCTCAGGGACCTGGGAGTGGAGCAGCACTCACCTGTTGACAAGCAAGAAGTTTCCAATCAGGCACAGCACCGAGGGCACGGTGGAAGCAATGGAGATGTAACTCTCAAAATAGTCCTGCCAGGAAAGAAAAGGCGAAAAACAAAGTACAAAAGGCTGGGAGGTAGCAGGGGTGGAACAGCACAAATCTCAGGTGCTAACTACAGCACAATAAGGAGTTATGGTGTAGGCGTCCACATGTTGCAGACTGCTCAGGGCAATGGGAATTCTGGAGTTTGTCCTCCCATAGCCCTGGGCTGTCCCAGAGAATTAGGGACAAATTCAGAAGGAAAAATGGTGAAGGAAATACCTGCCATACAGCCAAATTGACCTCCATGAGGCAGCACCCAAAATAAAGTGTTGGATTTCTCCTGCTGGCTCCAGCATCTCGGACAAGCTCCCTGACTCTTTTAACCTCCTCGAGCTCCGTGAGGGCTGGTTTTCATTAACCAGCACACAAAAGCATTAACGTTATTATCCAGCTGCCTCGGAAGCCTGTGCTGGGAATGGCCAGGGCACCACACCTGAGGACGTGCTCATGCCAAAGCAGCCCGAGCAGGGACACAGGGACAGGACTTTCCCTCTCTGCACACACAAATCTCAGCGAGAAACTCCATTAAGACTTGGCACACATTAACTGCAGGGGCCCGATAGCATCGCAGCAGCCCCAGCGAATCCCCAGCAGCCCCGGGGTCAGGCTGGGCACACACAAAGCAATAACCACAGCACAGACACGGAGATTTTCGAGCCAAGATTGTGGCCAAACGCTTGCACTTTCAATCCATTTTATGTATTACTCCATTAATGTGTGTCTGCTCCCTCTCCTCCCCTCGAGGTGCTCAGCCCTGGGGTTTCTTGCAGGAATTGCAGCTGGCAGGCAGGACAACGCTCACAAAGAGCATGATGACCCACACAGCCAGCCCTAGCACGACACAGCCTTTCATTTTCTGCAGGGACCCAGCTACAGAGACGGGGCCATGTCACGCCCAAGCACCACAAGGCACTTGGCACATTTTCTGTGCACGTTACATTATTTTTCTGCAGCTTTGTATCATTTTCATCAGTTTACAAGCACGTTCCTCTATCCTTCCTTATCAGGAACTTCACTGTAAGCAAGAGGAAATCTAATCATCACTCCTGGAGGGTCCAGAGAGACAGGAACATAAATGCCTGTGCTTATGGCACCGGCTCAGCCAAGCAGGAGGCTCAAAGCTCCACAGCCACACCACGAATTATAGGAGAAAAGATAAAGCAAAATGCAAAGCTGGCTGCTAAAACCCAGACTTATTTACCAACCTACTTGAAACAAACCCCCAAACCATCCTGAGGATACTCAATGTACTTCCAAATTAACTTTCTTTTGCTTTGGGGGAGGAAAAATGACTTTATAATGCTTCCTCCCAAGCAGAAGTGTACTCAAAGTAACCCAGCAGTGGTGCTGCGTTTGGAGCATCGCAGGGAAACATTCATTCACTCCCAGCAAATGGGCTCACACCAGTGGTGAGAACTGGGCAAGTATTTAATGCTTTTAATGCAGCAGCAGGATGGTGGGTGGCAAATTTAATCCATGCCTGGACAAATAGAAGAATACCAGGCTCCATACTCACCTCTCCTGCTTGTTAGGTTTTAATCCACCTCTGATAGCAACCCTCCTCCCAACATGGGTATTCCCAGCCATCACAAACTTACTTTCAGAGCACATTTTTGGCTCTAGTTCTTCTCTCTTTCTCCTGAGCCCTAATAGTAATAACAAGCCCCAAAGCAAACCTGACATCCTCCTCCCAGCTCCACCTCTCCTGGGGGAAGGTAACATCCCTCAGCTGAGGCACATCATGGAAGTGTCTGAGCCCACATTAATTACAGCACCTTTAAATACACTGCCTTAAAAACCCCAAACAAGAACAAAGCACCATGGTGGCAAATTAGTCACAAGATGCTCTTGCAAACTAGTTTTTATTCTGCTCCAGCCTGGACTTGGCAGCTGGGCTCCTGCCAGGCTGGAAAAGGAATCCAGGTCCGTGACGGTGGCTGAAGGCACTGGAGTGTTACCTGGAGCACCAGGCATGAAATTAGCAGCAGCGAGCAGGATGGAGCCAGGAGGAGGTTGGATCCTTCCAGAGCTGAGCTCCCTGTGCAGGTAAAACCTCCTGGTGCAGCCCCATGACTCATCATCCTGGGGCAGAAATGGGGTTGACTGGTTTAATTTTGACCAGACTCGACAGCCACAGAAAAGCCATATTGCTTTTCTACAGAGGAAGGAAAAGGTGCTGTGCCATGGCCACAGGGAAAGAGGAGAAACACCTTTCCAACAAAGGAAGGGCTGGTCCACCCAGGGATATGGCTGGGCCAGAAGACATTTAGTGATAAATTCACTTAAAAACAGTTTATTCAAGAATGTACCTCTATGGTCTTTTCCAACCTTACTGATTCTGATTCTGTAACGGCCTTGGAGCACCACAACACAGAAGCAATGAGGGGTGGGTGGGATGCAGGTGATGTGGGACAACAACCCCCTCTGTGCACCCCCCCACTCTCTGACCACCCTCACTAGCACAGGGACAGACAATTCTGGCCTTCAGGCAGTGCAAGGGCTTGGGCTCCACCAGTTTAATCCACCCAGTACCTTGGTTTCCACCAGCACACCCTGGAAGGATGAGGAAGCTCTGCTTCCTCCCTGTCAAAAACACAGCTGGCTTAGTTCTTAAAAGAGCTGTGAGTATACTGGAGTGAGAAATGAGATGGAAAATGTGGGTGTCACACCTGGCTCTGTGTTTATATATAAACACAAAATGTGCCCCAACCACCTGAACAAGCTGTCCCAGAGAATTAGGGACAAATTCAGAAGGAAAAATGGTGAAGGAAATACCTGCCATACAGCCAAATTGACCTCCATGAGGCAGCACCCAAAATAAAGTGTTGGATTTCTCCTGCTGGCTCCAGCATCTCGGACAAGCTCCCTGACTCTTTTAACCTCCTCGAGCCTCATCGCTCTAATGCTTTTTCCAGCCACAAAGAAACAGAGCCAGAGCTTTGTCATGATGGACTCGAGGAATTCATCCTGCCGTGGCAGGGGGAGCAAGAGAAGGCAGCGTTCTTGGGGAGAAAAAGAAAGGCCATGTGTGCCATCCCAAGGCTGGCTCATCCATTGCCCCATGACAAGCTCCTCACCCCAAATGCCCAGACTCAGATGTTTATTGCTGCAAGGACATTTGTCACACCTGCCAGATCTTGAAGGGCAAAATAAACCCCCATCACGAAGGTATTTTTACTTTGCACTGTACAATTTACCCTATGGCAGGCGGCCTCGCTTATGGGGCAGGTGAAGTTTTTTCAGACATGCCTTACACTTTAGCACTCCAAACGTGAGTCAGAGACGCATCACGAAGTGGTTTGAAGCATCTTTCTGGTAGCTATTTGTGCTCCCCAAACAAACCTCTACATCTGGGGGGAGATCCCAGGACACGCTCACTCACCTTCTGGGGAAGCAGAGGGGGGGAAAAGAGCAAAGTTAGGAAAGAAATCAGCTGGTTTTCCTGCCGGGAAAGCAGGACACTCACCCGCAGGTCCGACGCCCCCCCTGGGCCCGCCTTGTCCGAGCAGTTCTGCAGCTTGTACATCCAGTAGTGCTTGGCTGTGATGAAAAAATTCCAGGGCAGGAGGGAGCCGATGCCCAGGAGGAAGAAGATAAGGTAGGCCCCATGTAAGTGGTCGCTGGGCTTCGTGCGGCTGTACCTGTTCCCCAGGGGCTGCTCGAGCAGCGGCTCCTGGTCCGGGGGGGAGCTGCCGGCTGCTGGGAGCATGGTGCTAGAAAAACAACCACCAACAGGGATGGGGTCACATCAACTGGATGGGGTGACACCACAAGGATGGGGAGGGGGGGGGTCACACCAGGGCTGCAAACGAGCTGGAGCGACCTCAGCAAACCACGGAATCACAGAACGGTTTGGGTTGGAAGGGAACTTGGAAGGTCGTTTCATTCCAAACCCCCTGCCATGGGCAGGGACACCTCCCACTGTCCCAGGCTGCTCCAACCTGCCCTTGGACACTCCCAGGGATGGGGCAGCCACAGCTTCTCCGGGCAACCTGTGCCAGGGCCTCCCCACCCAACTGCTGGATGAGTGAGGTGAAGCAGCTGGGAAGAGGGATGGAACAGCCCTGGGAAAAGGGACTGACACACCGCGGTTCCACCCCGGCAGCACCCGGTAATTAATAAACAACCCGAGCCCTCGGCCTTGCAGGAAACCTCTCTGAGGTCACCAGAGGCTCAAAAAACCAAACTAACAGCGCCGTCGGGCTCGGCAGAGCGAGGTGTAAACTCGTAGCACGGAACACCGCCGGCCTTCCCGAAACGGCCCCTAAGCTCCCCCCGCATCACCCGCGCCAGACGTGACATCACCCGGGCGGTGCAGAGCCGCTCACGGGGCCAGGGACACATACACACACATACACACACATACACACACATACACACACATACACACACATACACACACATACACACACATACACACACATACACACACATACACACACATACACACACATACACACACATACACACACATACACACACATACACACACATACACACACATACACACACATACACACACATACACACACATACACACACATACACACACATACACACACATACACACACATACACACACATACACACACATACACACACATACACACACATACACACACATACACACACATACACACACATACACACACATACACACACATACACACACATACACACACATACACACACATACACACACATACACACACATACACACACATACACACACATACACACACATACACACACATACACACACATACACACACATACACACACATACACACACATACACACACATACACACACATACACACACATACACACACATACACACACATACACACACATACACACACATACACACACATACACACACATACACACACATACACACACATACACACACATACACACACATACACACACATACACACACATACACACACACACACACACACACACACACACACACACGGCGTGACGTGCCGCTGGAAAACCACCCGGGAATGCGGCGGGAGGCTCGGCACAGGGGAGCGGGACCCGCCGGGCTGCTCTGAGCGACCGGAGCGCCTCCCGAAACCCTCGGCAGGAGCGAGCGGGCGGAAATGCCGGGATTCGGGCAGGAAAACAGGGAAAATACGGGAGGGGCGACTGGTGCATCCCACCCTGCAGCCGCTCCCTCCTCCACACCCTCGGCCCCGCACGAACCCGATCGCCATCCCCCGCAGCACTTACGGGGGTCCCGCACGGCCCCGCCGCCTCCGGCCCCGCCGAGCCCCGCCCCGGCCCCGCCCCGCTCACGATGGGTTTGACCACGCCCCGCCATCGGTAGGACACGCCTCCTTCAATTGACCACGCCGCTTCATGGAAATTGACCGCGCCCAGTCATGGCTCGGACACGCCCTTCCCGAATTGACCCCAAGTCAGGGGTGTGTCCTCCCGGCCCCGCCCCGCTCAGGTGAGGCCCCACCTGTGCCCAGCGCCGGGGTCCCCCGCGCAGGAGATGCTGGAGCGGGTGCAGAGGAGGCCACGGAGATGCTCCAAGGGCTGGAGCCCCTCTGCTCTGGGG